>RQTK01000560.1:198786-260089 GCA_003991915.1 Elysia chlorotica | reverse complement strand
GATATCTCAGGATTGAATCAGACATCGTCAAAGGATTGTGTTGACATTTCTGATTCTTTTTTTCTAATATTTTGTTTGATTAATTTTTGTTTTTTTTAACTTTGTAAAATTTGCCACAACTGAATTGTGGATCATCTAGAATTGGATAATTCATCAACAAAACATTTCTGACATGGTTGAGATTATTGGAAAAGTTTCATGGGAATACCCAGCCCCAAACATTTTATAAGCAGGTAATTTTGTTCTGCTTTACATTGCACTCTAGTTGAGACTGGAGCAGTTTCATCTACTGTTTGTAATGGCAGTATGCATTTGGTCAATTTGAAAATATAGGTTTACCAGCTTAATGAGGCTGATCGCCAGCAACTCGGATATACTATGGTTACATATAAACTAGATGCAGATTTCGATCATCAAAACATTTGACTTCTTAAACTCTGATCAGTTTTATAAAATTTGACTACTTATACATCTATATGACCATTGTATATGACAATATAAAAAATTATCCTCTTTGTTATCAGATAAGTTTCTCTGAGTGAGCGGCAAAACAGAGAGTCTTAAAATGAAAAAAAAAAAGACTTCGAAAGTACAAAGTTTTGTTCTGCCTGCCGCAGTTAGAACTCTTAAAAAAGTTCAGGTATAATTTCTTTCAGACCACATTGTTATGCTAATTGTTATAATTATTTTTACAAATACTATTAATATTGCTACAATGAGAAATAGTATTATTACCATGGTGTTTTTGTGCTTTATTTGTGCTGCATATAACTTATAAGGACGACCAAATGTGCCTTTCAGGGCTCAAGTGGTAGATCGTTGGTCACCCAATTATGAGATCCCCGGTTCAAAACCGACTGATTTTGTCCTATATTAATGTTCAATGTCAGTAGAATGTGATGGGCTGTCTCTGTTTAGCAGTTAGTAAAATTGTCAGACATTAATTTATCCAGGGGCCTGTCTACAAAATAGCACTATATAGCAAGAAACTAAACTCAACGTTCCTTTCTAGGACAACTTTTCATTTAATCATCCAGTGAGAAATTTCAGGGAACGTGTTAGTTTTCGGAGTTAAGGAAAAATAGCAAACTGGTATAAAATTGTCATTTAATCTTATAATATTGTACTGTAGTACTAGTAACGCAAGCAACCCCTCCACCAAGGGCTGTGGATGTGTGCTTTTGGTCAGTCTACAAACCTAGGATTTGGTCATCATCAGGTTAACCAATCAAAACAGGCTTACAGTCATGACATTCCTATACTGAATATGCCTTTTTATAAGTTTCATTAACATTTATTTCAAGTGCATGTCTATTGGATCTAGTTTTTTGACTGGTCAATCGGTTCTAGGAAAGTTAAAGAGATGTTTGTTTTTTTAAAACATGTGATGGACTTAACTCTTCTGTTGTCTGTACATCACTGTTGGTTCAAGCATAAACCTGTTTAATCTTCTTTCCGTGTTTTAGGTGTGCTTGGAGAGAGCAAACACATGCCTGAGTTTTACAGGACAGAGGTAAGTAGGTTATGATAAGTTTGAATAACAAAAAAGCCAGTCTAACTACATAGCAGACCCTTCCACCCAAATTTTTACGCCCGACTGTTTTGGGAGGTTTACCTCCCACAGGCTCTCTAAAGATACCCATACAGCAAAGGCGGACATTTTCTGAGATTGGAACTGTACAGTTTTGGCTACAGGAGTTTCAAAACTTTTGATACTTTGAGTTCTTAACATTTTTTTTAGAGTGAAGAGCTAAGCTGTCTAGCTCTTTATGTCTCTCTCTCTCTTTCTCTGTTTATCTGTCAGTCTTTCTCACTCACTGTCTCTTCCTCTCTCTCTATCTGTCTATCTCTCTTCTTTCTCTCTGTCTCTCTCTCTCTCTCTCTCTCTCTCTCTCTCTCTATCTCTCTCTCTCCCCTTCTCTCTCTCTCTCTCTCTCTCTCTCTCTCTCTCTCTCTCTCTCTCTCTTTTTCCCTCCCCTCTCTCTCTCTTTCTACTCTCTCTCTCTCTCTCTCTCTCTCTCTCTCTCTCTCTCTCTCTCTCTCTCTCTCTATTTTTGCTCTGACTTAAACTACAAACTTGAACTACTGGCACTCCAGTCCCCTTATGCTCCGATGAAAAAACAATAACATTGTGTAAGATAGCTAAGCCTAAACATTATTTGAAAATACGAGTATAATAGGTCATCAAATAAAGGTTCTATGTTAAAAGCAGGTTATATTGTGCAGTGAAATTGCTTGGTCCAGCTACTTAGTGTACTCTTTCTATTTTGGGTTTATTTCTTTTTTAAAATTTTATAATTTATTCAACCCTTTTTATTTAGGAAAGGCGTTCTTTATACTGATTAAGTTGAGTTGATGTGTTAGGCATTGTTTTTGTCATACCATATTCATGCCTGTGTCTTTGAGCGCATTGGTCATATTTGTCCTTTGATTTTCACCTATTTGTTTACACTCTTCAGACCAAAAAACTAAAAGAGCACTACATGCCCATTGAATTTGATCCTACAAAAACCAGGGAAGAGAAAATACCCAAAATGGTTGAATGGTGAGTCTTCCTCATTTATTCACCGTCTTTATATTTAATAGTTTTTAAACACGTTGACCTATATATTTTGGCAGTTTGGGATTCATAATGTCAAGACTGAAATTCCTTTTGGCATTCACATGCTCTTCCTCTGCATTCGTTCCCTTTATTTTTTCAAATGATGTGTTTTTTCCAGTCTATTTGCTTGGTTTATACGTCCAACGAATTTAATCTGTCCATCTCTATGATTTTGAGAAATGCTCCTTTTTATCCCAAGTTATTCATTACTTCTTTGTTTTCTTTTCTTTCCATTACAAAGGTATAAGCACATGTATTAATTTTACTTCATTTGATCTCATTTTGTTTTGTTTATTTTCCCCTCAGGTGGAGTAAAAACCACGCCCTGCTTGAGTCGTGCCACCTGACTAGACCTCAAATCTCTACTCTGGTGGCTGAGTCAAGAGCTCGTTTGAGGTCAGTTTTAATTCTTAGAGAGATTTGGATTTGAACTGTGCAATTTCGCAAAACAACTCAAAGATAAGCAAATGAGTGCACCAGTGTTTCAAGCTATAACAAGAAACAAAAACTTATAAGAACAAATAGATAACGAAGTAAAGGTGAATATGTTTGGTTCAGTGTTAGTATTTACTATGTGATCTGCTGAAACAGGAGTCCTGGTATTCCTGCACTGTGTCAGTAATGTAAAATTGTCAGATGGTAGTCTTAGGACCTGTCCACAATATAGCCTTGCTGCTGATGTTGGACGTTAAAACATCAACTCAAAGCAGTTACCTTGATATAATCAAAAGTGAAAACAAAAATGTTTTTTTTTAGTAATTTCACATCTCAAATTAATGCTTCTTGTTAGTGTGGAAGACAATTATAGACATTAATAGTACCTAGTAATAGATGTAATCAATGAAAATGGATCTTTTTCTCTCAAAATTTCTCTTTATAAATATCCTTGTTTTTTTTCACAGAGACGGGTGCAAGGAGCTTTTTCATGAACTTCACTCCCTGGAGATCCCACTGCTAATTTTTTCAGCAGGGATGGGCGACATCATCAGCGAAATCATCAAACAGCGAGCAGTGTTCTATCCTGAGAACATGAAAATTGTCGCAAACTTTCTGGAGTTTGACGAAGCGGTAGGATTATTCTAGAACTAGAAGCTCCATAACTTGTTGTTGTTCCTTTAGCTTCAGTGGACAATCAAGGAAGAATGAATAATTCTTACAAAACAAGTATATCAACAAATCTTGAAATTTGTTGTTGTTGTGAGTTTGTGTTTAAGTTTGCTTCTAATTTTTCTTAATTTTGTGAGTGCTTACCATAATATCACGGCAAGTGAAATGCATATGTAACTGATAAATAACAGGAAAAAAGTGGTCTGTTCCTCCCGTGAAAATCATTCAACTGAAATACATAATTATGTAACTGTTTATGGACAAGTGAAAGTGGTCTGAAATCATCCATAATATGTCATAATATATTATGTGATATGGGATGCACTATACAAGCATTATCCATAATATATATGTCATAATATATTATTTGATTTGGATGAAATACACAATTATATACTCTGAATTACCCACAATAACATATGTATGATAATACATAATTATGTAACTGATGATTGATAGGAGAAAGTGGTCGGTTTCTCGGGCGAAATCATCCACACTTTCAACAAGAACGAGAACGCTGTCCACTCGGGCGACTATTTCTCCAACATCCGTCACCGAGAGAACCTGCTGCTGCTCGGGGACACGCTGGGTGACCTTGGCATGGCCCAGGGCGCGGACAACATCGAGTGCATCCTCAAGATTGGCTTTCTCAACTTCAAGGTGAGACTTTTAGTTGAGTTGGTTGTTTAAGTCCAACATAAGCACTGTGTAGGCTATATGTAGACGGGCTTCAAGACAGGCGTCTCACAATTTTCTGTGCTGCCACATACGAGACAAGGCGGGAAGACCTGGACTCATGTCTCAACCGATCACATTATACTGGCGCAGTCCCAATCAGTGGGAACGAAATCGGACAAATAAATATTTGACTGATCATGAGATTTGAACTTCAGACCTCCTAATCTGGAGACTAACGCTCTACCACTTGAGCCAGTTCGCAGCCCCAATAATTACAGCACAGATATGCTTCTGTGTCTCACACTAGTCTCTTTTATTCTATTCTGGTCTGCTCTGTTTCTCAGTTAACTGAACATTCGTTTCCACATGTTCTGTTTGGTATATCTTCTGATGCTTGTAATATCGGAGGTTTTTCTTCAGCAGCTAATTTGGTTGGCTGCGTCAAGTATTTGATAATCCACAGAGTACATTTCAAAGTTTAGTGCCTTAGAAAGAAGAAAAGAAAACAAAAATGCGTACTTTCTACATAGTGGGTATGGGATATGCAGCTGAATCCCTGTAACAAAAAAACCACTTGTGGACAGCCTATACGTTTATATTAAACAGTGACTGTAAAGTAACAAAAAGGCAGTAATTGGGGCCTCGGAAATAATTTATTTAAAGCTAGAGTCTTATCTTAAGACCTAGAAAAACTTATTCTTGAACCTGCAGTTTATACAGTGTTTTCATGTTTTAAATGGCTGATGAGGTATTCTTGGGGAGATCCCATATGTGTGTTCTATATAACCTTTGCTTCATTGGCCTGCATAATTGTATACTGAAACTTTTTATTGAAAAGTATCGATGCTCTAAGCCATAGGAGTTCCTTTGATTCTTTGCGAGGGAATCTCCTTTGAGTGGACGTGGGCTGTAAACTGCTTAAGACTTAGAGGGTGTAAGTGACAGGACATGTTTGTTAGAAGTGTGTGAAGGTGAAAAAAAAACAACCCAACAACAAAACCATTGGAAGTACATATCAATAATATGCCTTGCAATTAACGAGATTATTGGCCTAGTACTAGTAGATAAACAAGAACTACCAATAATAATTTGTTTTGATGTTTTTACTTGTTTTATTTTTTCAGTTACCAACAATCTTTATCTATTTGTTTTAGTGTTTGATATGTTTTTTTCTTTTCCTACAGGTGAAAGAAAACTTGGATGTCTACATGCAACATTTTGACATTGTCATCATAGAGGACGAAAGTTTGGCGGTGGTTAATGGACTGGTGAGGGCTATATTGGGACATCCAGCACCGCAAGACTAGTCTTAAAGTGTTGGCGATAAACGAGAAGTTGTCTTGTTTTATGGTTTATGGTAAAGTGTTTTCTTTGTGATAAGATGCTTTTGCCAATAGATTTTTTCAATGAGTATGCAAAATCAAAATTCACTGGTTTTTTTTTTCAATTTATTTTTTATTTTTTTATTTTGATGAGATATTTATTGCTCAGGAATGAATGGTGTTTTGGAAGGATGCTCCCTGTGCCTTATGAAATGTATGGAGTTAAATACAGAAAGAACCGAAAATCGTTGAAATCAGCACCATATTTTTGTGGTCATGGCTCTTACTGTCTCAGGGTCTAGGGAAAAAATGTTTTCATTGAAAATGATATCACTTTTAGTTTGTTCTTTGCTTTATATGTGCACATTATTTTTGTTTGTTAATTTACTATCCTTATCGTACTGAAGAAAAAAAATTGTAGGAATAATTTTTGAATAATTTGTAGATACTTAAAAATATTTTTAATGTTTTTTTTTTTTTTACTACATTTATTTTTTACAGCAATTTATGTTGTGCCTCGTATGTCATATGTTAAATGATGTTGTCAATTGAATATGTATACATTTTCTATTACAAGTCGTAATCAGTCAAGTCATTAAAAAGTAGGATAAATATCCGACAATTTATGCATGTGATACTTCTTTTAAGTGGTTTATCATTTTAAACAGATTATGATTGAAGAATTTTTGTTACAATGATGGGATCAATTTTTAAAAAGGTTAAGTTGCATGTTTGAAGACTTAAGACAATTGTCATGTTTTGCCACGTAATGGTAGTTTTCACTTAATTGGTAAAAAATCTGGACTCAACAATAATGCTGCACTAGGGCCCTGGTCATTTGATACCAAGGCAAATACAGTGCAGTGCCATCTGTGTTAGATTCACGTAGGTCATTTTGGTTTGCAGGACTTGATGTATGACTGAGATGGTGTTCTCAGGCCTTAAGTTGCGAGAAAGAATTTGTATCTACATAAAAAGAGAAAAGTGAACTAATTTAAATGATTGTTATGGCTTTCAGAGGTATACAAAGCTATGTGTGCTAATAGCTAGTTTCACCTTTGTGGAGCCGTCGTTCCACTTGGACAGTGACAGATGGTGGACATAAATGTTTCAGTGTTGGTGGAAACATAACTTTAAGTTGTGCAATAAAGTTACATAACCTTCAGCTTTCTAGTAAAAAGATGGACCAAATAATAATAACATTCCTTTTCTTATAATTTTCCACTTTAGGGACCAGAACTTTAATGTCAACTTAAGGGAAAGTTGTATTATAAAATGTTAAAGAGAGTGCCAAAGCTAGCGTGACTCTGCGGTAGGTCTAGGTAGGAATCTACAAAGTGTTGTACTGAGTGCAAAGCATGTTGTTGTCTTCAATTAATCACAGTGTCTGCTACATGTACTGAAACATGATGTGTTTATGTGTATCATACAGAGAAATGCTTTCTAGCATAAATTCTTATGTATGTAAAGTCAATTTCAGACTTCAAATATTTATGACAGAATTCATAATGTCATTGTACTGCTACTAGTTTATTGTGTCCAACCAAAAGAAATTAATTTTTAAATTTACACAATCTTTCCTATGTTTTGCTTTCATATTAATTTTATCATACCTCAATCATGCTGAGTATTAATGTTTGTATGATATTCCAGTGCCATATTGTCATCAACTGATTTTACTTTACAATTGCCTGTTTATTTCCAAAATTTTCTAAGTATCTTTATTTATATGTTAAAGGTACATGATTTTTGGCTGCTGCCCTGAATAATGAAATTTACATTGTTTAATAAGAATTTTTTGTTTTGTATTGTGTTTATTTAACGTTTTATGCGATATCTCAGGATTGAATCAGACATCGTCAAAGGATTGTGTTGACATTTCTGATTCTTTTTTTTTTTTTTTTTTCTTGTTTTGTTTTACTTTGTATAATTTGTCAAAACTAAATTTTGGATCTACAGTTGGATAATAACTTACAGTACATTTTTGTGATATCTCAGGATTGAATCAGACATCGCCAAAGAATTGTGTTGACATTTCTGATTCTTTTTTTCTAATATTTTGTTTGATTAATTTTTGTTTTTTTTAACTTTGTAAAATTTGCCACAACTGCATTGTGGATCTAGAATTGGATAATTCATCAACAAACATTTATGACATGGTTGAGATTATTGGAAAAGTTTCATGGGAAAACCCAGCCCCAAACATTTTATAAACAGGTAATTTTGTTCTGCTTTACATTGAACTCTAGTTGAGACTGGAGCAGTTTCATCTACTGTTTGTAATGGCAGTATGCATTTGGTCAATTTGAAAATATAGGTTTACCAGCTTAATGAGGCTGATCGCCAGCAACTCGGATATACTATGGTTACATGTAAACTAGATGCAGATTTCGTTCATCAACACATTTGACTTCTTAAACTCTGATCAGTTTTATAAAATTTGACTACTTATACATGTATATGACCATTGGATATGACACTATAAAAAATTATCCTTTTTGTTGTCAGATAAGTTTCTCTGAGTGAGCGGGAAAACAGTCTTAAAATGAAGACTGCGAAAGTACAAAGTTTTGTTCTCCCTGACGCAGTTAAACTCTTGACAAAGTTCAGGTATAATTTCTTTAAGACCACATTGTTATGCAAATTATTATAATTATTTTTACAAATCAAGTGCATGTCTATTGGATCTAGTTTTTGTAAAACAAATTTCACTTTTGATCCGATTGTTATTACTTTAATCAGATTATCAGACATTACCTATACACTGTGTCTATTATGTCACATGTGATTTAACTACATTGTATTTGTATGGATTTAAGCATACTTGGTTTAGATTCTAAAAGGATAGGCTTTGGGTAGCAAAGAAGAGATCAATTATGAAAAGCTGTCAGATTTCCCTACGCATGTAGGTCCATTTGCATTTAAAAAATTTGATGAAAAAGATAAAAAGATATGTATTAGCCATAAATTAAAATGTCATTAAGAACTAGGAGTAGGAATCACAGAATAAAAACCAAAGACTTTCTCGGTATCTCAGTTCAAGCTGAAGTTGTTATTGATTTAAGTATTGCTCAAAGTGAATATTATTACACAATAAAATCAGTCTTAAAAGTTTTCTAGAATGGTTTATTTTTGTTACTTTTGTTGTACAGTATTGTTCAAACTAATTAATTTGTACCAAAGATAGTTTATTGTAAGTTCCAGTACATGTAAATGCAGACAATTTTTCTATGCATGCTTTCTCATAAACACAAACACATGAGAAGCAAAAATCTGAAGGAATTTTAAAGAAGCTGTTATGTTTTTTGATACGTAGAATATGTTTATTTTTTTTTATTTTTTACTCTATTAATTAGAAAATTTATAAAATGATACAGCAAATAAACAGCATACATGCTTTGGTTTCTATAACAAAAATAGACCTTTCATTGGAACAAAATTAGAATTTGAAGGATTTTGTATAGAACTTTAGTTTTGTAAAGCAACATTTCACATATTCAGGTACTCCTTTTGTGTCAAACACATATATCAGATCTATCTATTTTTAACAGCCAAATGATCCAGAAGTCAGAGCCCCACAGTATAGTTCTACCATACACAAGAAAGATGTAAATGGCTCATTTACAAGTAGGGAGCAAAAGGTTAGCTTTCATTTTAGTGACTTGTTGGAACGTCTGCTAACTCATATTCACTGCATAAAAATGTACAAATTTTGAATGTGATAATGAAGGGACTTTATCATTTTGGCTTCATACAAAACAAATTTCATTGACAATAGACTCCCTCCCTCAGTAAGTCTTGATTTTAAGTAAAATAAAACCCTGAATTGCTTGAAGACAAAAATAATGTGCTCTGATCAGATACAACAAATATTTCAGCTACAGTGGAAACCTCATAATTCAAGTATCTTGGAAGTTGACCTAAACTTTGAATTACAGACGGGGACATACCTGAACCAAACAAGTGTTCAAATTAGTAGACAGAACGAAATCAATTTTTTGCCACAAAACAACCTTTAAAATGCAAAAGTTGTGACCATTGTATACATCATAATGTGTATTATTTGAATGCATGTACAACTTAATAGAGAATAACATTTGCTGTTTCTTTTTTTGATATAACAAGACGAGCAAAGAATGATAACAAAAAAGTAATACATTTTATATTTTAAATGAAATGATATATAATACGTACAAAAATTTTAAAGTAAAATTAAAACAAAATGTTCATTACTTTTACGTCGGTTTCAACTTTTCCCCACTAAAAACTTTTCTACCACAAAAAGCAAGTTTGGCAAGGTAACAAAAAATAATAATGTCATTTTACTATTAGAATGGTCATAGTTAGAACATGGTTTTCACCTTAGCTACTACATGGCAAAACATAATATTAAAAGTCTACTCTAGGAGAAGTGATCAAGATATCTTGATGCTGAAAATAAATACACGTAAGACATTCTGACATTTATCAGTAACATTTTGATTTTCATTAATCACAGAGCTGTATAGAAAATTAAGGGCTAGTCTCTTTTGATTATGAAATAAATAAAATAAAAAATGGCCAGAAATTTAGAAAGTGTGTTGAGAGAAAACATGAATAAATCATATTTCTTCATTTTCGGTATATATTTTTTTCTTTTTTCCATAAACCACCAAGAAAATTATCATCTCCAAAAATGTTTGTAGCTAGCTCATTGAAAAAGATGGAAACATTATCATAAGATTTCTGTGTCTCTAAAATGTAGCATTTACACAATTCAGCAAAAACCATCAAAACTAAATTTATGAAGTTAGAAAAATTTAACTTCATTTCTCTTTTGAAAGGCCTGCTTCATTGATATGAAGTTGAATTGATGTAACACAAAAATCATACATGTATTTAAGCATAAATAATAATGCAAAGGACTTTTAGTAGGATTTGTAGGAGGATGCCATCATCAAGAAATCTCAGACCCTTTTGCACCTTTCAACTCAATACAAAAGACCATGACATAAAAATGATAGTATTCTTACAAAAAGAAAGCAATAATTCTTACATGAACACATTTTTTCAAATAAAAATAAACTGGCCTGTTATGCATTTAGCAGCTTTATAAAAGTCGCTTCTGAATCCGTGTCTCTTTATTGTTGCAGCAAGTAGGCTATTCCATAATTTTGATGCAGCAATAATGGAAGTTCCTTAACAATGCTTTTTGGTTTTCCATCTTTTAAAATAAGAGTTTCTAAGTGATGAAAGAAAATAGAAAACACTTTATATACCAATCAAAACATGCTGTTTTTGTGATAAGCCAGTAAAATTGAACTAAATTAAGATATTCTCTCAAATCTCTGTATGCCCTACTAAAAATTAAACCCTTCAAAAACACTTTTCACTTATTTTCCATTCATAAAAGTTTATAAAAATCTAAAGCACTGTAAAAATCAAACCGAACACTAAAAATTATAAACAAAATAACAAGTACCAAGAATTTTGAAAGCAGATTCTATCAATCATTCAGACATGGTTTCCTGAACCAAAAATCAGCAGAGTTGGGTCTTTTAAAACTTTCCAAGCCCAATACTTGTTCCAATGATTATGATCGCTTGGAGCTATAATTTTTATGAATAGACAGGTACCCCTAACCCTAGTGCGATACTTTCCAAAACCTGCATCAAATAGTTGGCTGAAAGGCTGTGTGATCTGTTCCCTAATTCCTTAGTTCAACCAGCCGACAAGCACTAGGAGCGCTATAGTGTGGACAATAGCACTAGGTAGTTATGGGGCACCCATGGAAATATAATAGATTCTATAAACTCTAAGTAGACCTAGATACAGGCTTCTCATTAAACTGCAGTATTAAAACCTGAGCCTTTAAAAGTATGCAATATTCAAGCTAAGTAGCACAGTGATACTGGTTCAGATCTCCAAAAAAAAAAGAAGCATAATATCAACTCCTTACTTGTGCTGGACACAGAAAAACCTCTGAAAATTTAAAAACATTATACATTATATAAAAGGTACAAAGTTGTATTAAAATTGTTATACAGATCATTTTGTAGCGGAGCTACAATTTTTTTTCTTCAAATTAGCAGAAACAACCAAAGTAAAAGGTACTGGAAAAATCAAAACAAGACAAAAACCAACACCAACCACAGTATATTTAATGCCAAAAGTGAAAGAGGGAAAAAAAGAAAAATTAAAACCAAATATACATGTATGAATCATACATTGAGCAACTTGATAACACTATCAAATTATTAAAAGTGGTCAAAATTATTGCAATAAAAAAACATCCATAAAATATAACAAGAAGTACCATGTATTCCTAAATTGATATACACTGTATTGATCCATAATTATTGTGGCCTTTAACATGATTCAACATATTTGAGCCCCTCTTTGTTACTATCTCTTCACATTTCAATACTTCGATGATTAAAAGGATATGCGACTCTTGCTGTATTGGATCCCTGTAGGGAACCAGGGGAACTTGGGTAACCTCCCTCTCTCCCACTAAAGACTCTCTTGTGAGAAACACTGTGCATGGTAGTTGAGTGGGTTCTACGCCCAAAGTTAGCGCTATGTAGGCTATATTGTCTGTGCAGGGTAACCCTCAAACCAAGCTATGTCCCATTTATTCATCTTTGTGGGTTGAAAGAGAGTAAGTTCCAATTTATTCATCTTTGTGGTTTGAAAGAGAGTTAGCTTCTTGGTGCACTACTGAAAATGAAAACCCTCAAGATTGTTGATGTATGAAACTGATACGCTTGCCTGAATCAAGCTAATTACATTTGTGTAAAGAACTCTCCTTTCATTCTTGAATGTAAAGTTTGAAGAATGTACAAATCTATCTTTTCATATGAACAATATGCACCTACGTTGAATCAAATCAAATGTTTGGCGCTATGAAAGTGACATTAAGAGGAACCTGTTTAAGCTAAACTGTGACTTAGTAAATCCAAGCACCAATTCGCTTTTTTTTTCACGTTACAATCACTATTTTATATAAAATTGGGATAAGAAAACTCTTAAAATGTTTATCTTAGGCGGATTTCACAGCATATTATTTGACTTCTTTTTTATCCTTCCACAACAAAATTGTAAGTACATAAAGCAACAAAAATCACAGCTTTACAATGGATCACCAAGTTTAAGATAATGGAAGATTAATCGGAAGTGCTTATGATTTGGCAATTATTCAGCAAAATAAACAAATCAAACAAGACTGATAGAGAAGCTTTGCACTGATTAAATAATGATTATATACATGCATCTACCTAGAATAGTTAATGAAAAGTTTATTAAAATAAACATACAGCTTTACTCACCCGTAAACGCAGGAAAACATATTTCCTGGCTGATTGATTATTTCATTAATCATAAAACTATTAGTGGTTAAATGTTAGTTGTGCAGAATATTTGAGATAAAAAAAATGCTCTTAAAATTACAGATCTCTACATATGAGAAAATATTTAATCAGTATACTCTAAATGTATTCACGGCTAGAACTTGGGAAGTCACTCTACTGTCCTTTCTTCAGTTTGTCTGCTTGAATTTTGTGAATATCCTGAATGAAGGGATTAAATGAAAGGATGTAAGGAATGATATACAGAAACCTAAACTCACTATTCATAATTTGAAAGTACATCTTGTCTAGTTTAGCATGGTCAAATGTTAGTAAAAAAATATTACTAAAAATAAAAGAGGAGACAGATTTAAAAATTAGAGACACAGATACTGACCAAACTTTAAATATGAATAAAATTATTCAACATAGGTTTGAATTCTAGATATTTACAATTTAAACAGAAATTCTAAGCCGTGGATGTTGTCTAGTGTAATGAATAGCATGCAATATATGACAAGACTAAGGTCTGAAAAGATAAACTTTGATTCAGTTATGAACAACAGTTTTCAATTCTGTGTAAAAGTGAGACATTTGATTGAAACAAAACAGAATAAAGAAACAGTGAAACCTTTTCAAAACAATTTAAAGATAAAAAATGATCATTGATATGTCACCAACCGCTATCAAAATCCCTTTGAGATGCTCATATGCAACTTCTAGTTCGTTGTTAACTATCACATGGTCGTAGGCACCACTGTCAGCTGAGGAGGAAGAAACGAAACTTCAATTTTCTTTTCCAAACAATACTTCCAGGCAGAATAATGTAATCAATTCTCTTACTGACAAAAAGTGCAGTCCTTATCCGAAAAACAATACAATCAAATTTATGAGGCAACATGACAGAAATTTACCGAAGTTTGCAGAGGACAAATTCTTAGCAATCACTATAATCAGTGTCACTATCAAAGTACAGTCATTTCTGGATGGAATTTAACTAGATATCAGATCCCAATGCTTAAATAACTTCAAAAGCTTTTGTAATGTACATTCACTGCATCCATTACAGGAGATTCTCAACACTATTTAAACACTATTTATGTCCATAGGTCTTGATATGAATGTCAACAAAATTAAGGTTATGCTGATATAAAAAAAACTGCTGGTCCTAACATGGATATCAACATTGATGGCAAACGACTGGAGCAAGTAGACAGTTTTAAACACCGTAGCCAACAAATTGTCAAACATGAGTCTTGGGACTTATCTATGATGAAACAAATTGGAAATGATTCAAACTGTTCATAGTATTTTAATTATTATGTAAGTGGCTTCCTTTATTGCAACTTTGCACTTTCAGTTTGATATTATATCTTCCTTCCTTCCTGTGTGATTAACACATGTTTATTTGTGCTCACTCAGATACTTCAGCTGTCAATCTCCAGTATAGGACGTGACTAAGAGCTCACTATGACGTACAGACCAATTTCCATGCAAAGATATAAAATAAACGTTCAATCGTAAGTTACAACTCTAGTTATTTCATTACAAAGCGCTTCTTAGCTTTTCCTGTATATTTAAATAATAAATTGCAAACTATATAGCCTAGCTGCTAACATTATACATTTCCAATCAACCAAATATTGTGCATCACTGACCGTAGTCCATGGCCTCCTGGGTGGAGTCGAGCCGTTTCTTCAGACTGTCCTCCGTCTCTGTGCCCCTGGACTGTAGCCTGCGGCGCTGTGGAGTTAGGAGACATCATTCACGTTATGGAGTTAGCACATCAGTCACGTTATGGAGTTAGCACATCAGTCACTTTAAGGAAAAGTTCTTTCAAACTAAAGGCACCTTTAGGAAAGAAAAACATTTGAAACAATTATGCTCTAGACCTAGTTCTGTCATAGGTAGGAAAAAATAATAATTTCACTTTCACAGCGTCATAAGACTTTGGTTTATGTATCAGATCCCTCCTTATCATACAGTATGATAAGGAGGAATCTGTTTATGATAGACCAATTGTAGCCATCCAAAGAGTCTATTTTATCCAAAGATTGTATTGAGGTCAATGTAAACTACAAAAAAGGAAATGGAACCTCTGAATTACGTTATAGAAAGCCTTAGGTTGTCTTTAATACGCTCTATCTGAAGCGAATTCCACTGTGCAATTATAGATCTATGTGAAATCCCATTTACCAAAAAAAGAAAAAAAAAAAGGAATTGTTGGAATAGTTTATATGAAGACACATTTTATCTTTAACAGGGTTTGCCTGAAGCGAAATGTGAAATCCCATTAACCAAAATTAAAAAAGGACTGTGTTTGACGTTGCACAAAAGACAATACTCATCACTCAACACAGCAACCCTAAGTTGCTATCCTTTCTGGAAAAATTTCACTCACTCAAAGTCTTTTGTAAAATTCAATTGAGGATAGATTTGTTGGTGACAACAACACAAAGGTTGCATCCAGACTAAATATACCTCAAATATTGTACCCATTCAACGTGTATATACAAATTTAAAAAAGCACAAAAGTAAATAAAAAATGTGTTAGGAAACATGAATAATGTAAGGTTTCTTGCAAACTAACAATTTGAATATTTGCAAGAATCGGGTTAAACAGGCTGGGTTTTTAGATAAAGAGGAGAAAAAAAAAGCTATCACAAAATAATATTACTTTATCTTTAGCGAGCTGTAGCTTATGTCCAGTTTACACTCATTGCGACAATCAGGAATATTTAAGCGCAGGTCCATCATACCTGTATTAAGATCAAACCTACTAAAGGTAGGAATAAGTCATAATTTTGGTGGGCCTTAAATTTAAATTTAATCCGTAGCTTGACAGAGCGTTGGGGAAACCAAGAGTTCAGTTCTTGTTTGTACTGGACAAACAGCATTTGTGAGGTAGGTTGGCATTAGTCTCCTCGCCGCAATTTACTTTGTCTTGACTCAAGACCTCCAGTCATCCATCCTGTGCTGGGTTGACACAGGGGGCTCAGAAAAAAAATCCCCCCTGCCCGGAAACAAACCTAAATATTTCACTAACTGACCCCCCCGCCCCCAAGTGATCTTTTATATAATTATATTTAAAAAAAATAACAACAAAAACAATGAACTTTATAAAGCTTTAGAAGGGAGGAAAACATTATTTTAAATGTAAACAAAAACTTTCAAGATTTTAAATTTTACTTTGACTTAAGTCTGGTTGCGGTGAGTTTAAATTTGAGACTGTAAGTCTGGCCGTACCAACTCGTCCATGCTGGGCGGTTTGATGAAGATGAAGCGCGGCTTGGGCTTCAGGTCCGACTGCTTGATGCTCTTCACTCCGTTGATCTCAACATCAAGCACACACAGCTGGCCAGAGCTGCTGATGTCTCGCACAGACTGTTTGCTGGTAAAGACAGGACAAAAATCAGACAGATTTCTTAACTGTCACAGAGAGTAAGAAAATCACAGACTGCTTTACTGTCACAAAGAATAAGAAAGTCAGACTTTTTTACAGTGACATAATTATGGGGTAAAAAAATTCACAAATTTCATCATGTGCAGAAAATTAGAAAATTATCAGTTTTCTTCATGTTACAGGGAGTGAAAAATTAAAAAAATTATGCAAATTCTATATCGCTGTTACCGTGTAGTGAAGAAAAAGTCCTGATGTTAACTGATAATTGAGACTTGCTGGTCTTTTTTTTGCCAGTTTGCACAAATGAAATGAATAGTGCGAATGTTACTGTACTTTGCAAGGTTGTAAAAAAGAATGTGAATGGTGCGAATCCAAGCAGAAAACACGAACTCAAAAAAAGACAATAAATAAAACAACAAAATCGTAAGTATCAGTCCTATCGGTAGTTGTTGATATCAGAATTGTTGCATTGAGACAACTAGAACTACACTAACAATTTTGAAAGTCAGCATCTGCTCACTGGTTTGCATACAAGCCCAGGGAAACAAAAATGGTATATCTACCTTGTTCCATACATGTTGCCAGAGAACTGTGCATGCTCTAGAAAGCCGCTTTCCTCTACCAGCTTCACAAAGTCCTCTTTGGTGACAAAATGGTAGTCTGAGGGAAAAGAAAAAATGCTGAGAATATTGAATTCACACATGGCTTCAGTTTTTTTCCTTCTTTCATACTGATTTAGGAAGAAGAAATAGTTAAGGACTTATGAAAAATACAATAATAATATCTCTCTCTAATTCAGATGCTGTAAAAGATACATTTGTTTATCATTCCTCTTTTAGCATGAGAGACGCTACAAAATTAAGAATGGAAATGTTACAAAGGTAATGTTTTTCTTTTCTTTTAAATCAATAAAGAAAAAAAAATCCCATACAGGCATTCCTCATCTACCTGTTAAGTTCTAAGGCTTTTCTCTCTAATTCAGATGCTGTAAAAGATACATTTGTTTATCATTCTTCTTATAGCATGAGAGACGCTTAGGTACAAAATTAAGAATGCACAGACAAGCTTCTTTGACAGCCTGCCAAGACACAAAGAGACAATTTATTATAGCATGCTTGTATTTAGATCACGCAATTCCTTTTGTTTTCCACAGCAATGAAAAGTGCAGAATAACCACACAGTGTTTGTGCGCCTTATAAAAAAAAAAAAAAAAGAAAAAGAAAAGAAGCGATGTTATATTTCTCAGTTCTTTTAAAGCATAAGACGCTACAAAATTAAGAATGGAAATTTTACAAATGTAATGTTTTTCTTTTCTTTTAAATCAGTAAAGAAAAAAAAATCCCATCCAGACATTCCTAACCAACCTGTAAAGTTCTAAGGATGGGCACTGCAAGGCTTGTTGACTACATAAACAAAAGAGTAGAATTTAACTGCTTTAGGGGGATATAACCATTACCTTGGACTGGAACTTAACAAAATCAGCTTAAATTTCTTCATATAACTATGTCTCTTGCAAATATAACCAAAATCTACTTAAGTATCATTAGTTTTTACAGAGCCTCTTGCTAAGATAACCCGCTAATACATGTACATGTATCTATTTTGATCTCATTACAGTTGTCACCTAGCCAGGCTCTCTCTTTTTGTTAGAAGTGCGCTATGAAGAGTACTGGAAAAAAATGTCACCGACTCACCTTTACCATTCACCTCTCCAGGTCTGGGGTTCCGTGTTGTGTCTGGGATAAGAGAAAAAAAAAATTACTCTAAATGTTTATGATAGCAATGCAATAGATAAGATAAGATAAGATAAACTTTATTGATCCTCAAAGAAAATTTGTTCTGGATTAACAGTACATTGGGCAAACAGTATGACATTACAATACATGTTATAAGCATAGCTCTCTTGCTCCCTCTCTCTCCTCTCTCTGAGGGTAAAAGAAAATGTTTCTCAACTTACCAAAACTTTTTTCCGTCTCAATCATTTTTTTTTTCCTCAATCGTTTTCTGTATTTTTATAAAACACTATAACTCTAGAAAAAGAATATGGTGCGTGGCAGAAACTCCACTAATTGAAATGACAATATTTATCACAATTTACACACGTCCATTAAGATGATGAGTCAATGAAAACATAAGACCAGTTTGCCTTTTGCAAAGTGATTTCTCTTTTAAGACAGCTTATTGAAACCAGAATGATGTTAGATCTAGACAAGAGTTGATCTTACCATCTTACCAATTAATATTAATAATATTGAGGCATGACTCACCAAAGCCGTTGTTATTAATGTGGACTCCAAAACCAAGTTTGTTAAGGGGAAAAATGACAAAAGTGGTATTTGACTGATATGATAGAAAGAAAGTCATTTTTCCATATCATTGTCTTTTTAGAATTGCTTTTTTTCCATTTAAAATTAGAATTAACAAGTGGGATGCATCATCTCAGAAAAACAATTCCATACTCATGACAGGCTGTTGTTAAAGTCCTGCGCAGTGAAAAGTGGATTATCACAAAAATTGCCAAAACTGAAAACTCACAGCCATATTTCTCAAACTAAGTTAAAGAAAAAAACAAACAAAGTAGAGATGGAGTAAACCAGTTCTGAGGCGATGAATTTTGAACCACTTTAAGATCAGCCTTACTCTTCCCAGTTCAATACATACTTTGAGAAAATTAAACAAACACACAAATGTGACATGGTTGGAGCTGTGCATTGTAAGACATACATGGAAAAACATGTCTATACGGGTATACAAACACACACACATACACCAATCAACTAAGTATAGCAATTCTATAACAATCTGATGGAAACCAGCACAAATAATTTTTATACTATTCTTTTCCAGCCCTTACTTTTTCACACTTCGAAAGCATGTATCCAACATTTCAAAGCAAGTCCTGAAGTGGAACCCGCAAGGTAAACGCAAGGTGGTCATTCCAAAGCAGACTTGACGGCGAAGCACCGATGCTAAAAAAAAAGCCGCTGGTATTACATGGGCCGAATTGAAGAGGACTAGCCAGAACCGAGTTTGGTGGAGGGGATTTGCTGTTGTCCTATGTATCAAGAGTCTTAAACTTAACTAAACCTTTCTTTTAAAAAAAAAAACATCAAAAAAAGCTGTTCCTTCTCGGTGGTATTTCATATTTGTTATGAAAAGAAAAAGGAGTTGTCCGGTTGTCAGACACAAACCCAATGATTCAACTCACGCGAGACGCTGAAAGCAAAGCACCCTGGGAACTCTGCGAAGAGCTTGTTGAGCAGCGTGCTCTTGCCACTGCCAGAAGGCCCGCTGATGACGATTGGCTGGACGGACAGGGCGTTCTGGGACATGGCGCGGGTTGGGCGGGTCAAGGTCACTGGGAGCACTAGTTGGAGGAGGCGGGGCTGGAGATCTGGGGATAAGAAAAACATGATTTGAACTGAACTGGATTGAAATGAGTTGGTGGCTTAACGTCTAAAGCCAGTTGAGTTTGTTGCTATATTGTGGACGGATCTCAAGACTAATGTCTGACAATTTCACAAACTGTCATATAGAGACAGTGTGGGGATAACTGGGTTGAGTTTTGGTTGCTTAACATCCAAAGTCAGTAATTTATAGGCTTTATTGTGGACGAGTCCCAAGATGTATGTCTGACATTTCACCAAGCTGCCTCACAGAGACAGCACGGAGATACCAGGGTTGAGTTAAGCCGGTTGCTTAACAGCCAACACCAGCACTATATATGGTATATTGTGAACAGGTACCAAGAGTAATGTCTGGCAATTTTACAAGCTGCCTCAAGGAGACAATGCGGGCATTAAACTGAGAGCACTATAACTAGAAATAAATAAAATGTAAAGCGATCACAAAACGCAGATCATCTATCATCTTCATACAAACAAGTGTTCACTTCAAATGCATGCATAGCTGGGATACTAGAGTATAACTTTAACGGGAGCTAATTTTCTTCTTAGAGCAGCAAAAAAAGCGTTAATTGTCTTGTCCACTGATCCCATCATAAGCTGGTTGTTTATGCTTCATCAAGCTGTCTTGACAAACAATGGTTAAGTTAACTCCATACGCCTTTATAGACACTTATCTCTAGTCTGACACATTACGCAGCACGAAAGGGTGACCTCAATATAGGTAAAGTAAAAAAAATGTCATAATTAAAGAAAGGAGCTGTACAACAGAAGAATCCTACTGCAGCTTTAAAGTTCCCTTTTTTTTGTTACAATTTAATTGAACATAATTTGGCATCTAGAGTTTACTAATAACGAATATTGAATGAAACGTGGTGCTGCAAAATATATACGCAGAGAAAGAGAGAGTTAGAGAGAGAGAGAGAGAGAGAGAGAGAGAGAGAGAGAGAGAGAGAGAGAGAGAGAGAGAGAGAGAGAGAGAGAGAGAGAGAGAGAGAGAGAGAGAGAGAGAAGATATATGGACAGCAACATGACGGTATTGATCTTAGATTATAAAATAAAATCAATGAAAGAAACCAAACAAATTTAACGATGAAGAGAAAAGGAGCGAGAGAGAAAAATAAACTCAAAAGAAAGAAAGAAAGAGGTGAAAACGTCTGGACACCAAAATATCGACCTGATTAAAACAATCAATGAAGAGCATTAAACAAACTGAAACGGACGTAAACTCCTCTATCCTAGATTAGAATGTGTATGCACGATGTAGTTTACAGCCACCAGTGTAAGACATTATTTCATCTACCATGACCATCTGTTGCGGCGCACCCTGACTTTAATGCGGGAGATATACATAACCATGAAAATTTGTTCGACGTTTACCCAAACACTGTTTCGATTCTTCATAAAAATGACTGAAGTATTGCAAATAAAATATCGGAAAACCTTCGACAGATTTATGTGCAGAGAGGACAACGTGGCGGTTTTCACACCTCGCCCCACCCTCTTTTTTCTCCACAAACCCACCACCACACAAAGCAACTTGGATTCACGCTTTTGAAAAATTGCCAGAGCATTAGGTTCTCAATCGGGAAGTCTCCGGTTCGAGCCCATAGTCAGGCAAAATTAATTTGTACTTTTCTTTCACAGACTTACCCACCCAAACTCGCACACTTGCATTCGGGATTTTTGTTGTTTCTTCATATAATTCTATACATCTCTTCAATTGTTAGATATGGAACGGGACATGCTAGCGCAAGAGATAGAAAATTGGGTTCCCAATCGGGAGGTAGGGCAAAATTAAGTTGTCGGATTTCGCTCCCCTAGTGGTTAGGTCGGTGTGAGTATAATGTAACAGGACGAGACAAGAGTCATACTATCCCTGTACTATTCCGTGAGTGGCAGCACGTATAATTGTTAGACGTTGGTCTGGGGACTCGCGTCTGTATATACTTCTCTTTGGAAACACATGGGACGCACAACTTGCCGATAAACAAGGGGGGGGGGAGGGAGAGTGGTGAAGGGATTAGGTAAATGTATATTGAGGAACTTATCAGTTTCCTTTACCACAAGGGTAACCAGCCGGCTTAGTCGATTCTGGTCTGAAGAATCCAACTTTTTCGAAGGTCCTAGGTTCGAATCCCATCTGATGTCCCCGCCCACGTAGTGGGTTCTTCTAATCTTTGGGGAGTTAGGCGTTTCCCCCTCTACCAAACGACTGCTACTTTCCACGTACAAATTTGCCCAAACCCAGTCCTGAACTAAGTCAATGATTTTGTATTTAGCTAAGTAATAGTAAAAATTTTAAAAAATAAGAGGCAACATGAGCGTGTCTATTTCAATGTACGTTTGTGTGTGTGTGTGTGTGTGTGTGTGTGTCATAGAAAACCGTGGGCGCATTTATTTATTCATGTAAATATTAACAACTTTTCAAAATTAAAAAAAAAAAAAAAAAAAAAAATCTTGTTTGAAGTCACTGAACTGTGAGTGTGACAGGGTATTTGTATTTCAGGAACGTTTAATTTTTGTGTGGAAGAGAAGCTCTCTGCCTGTCTCTCTCTCCCCTAAGTTCCCAAGCGGGTTCTTATACGACAAGCAAGCACATTGTAAAACTACGTAGCATTTTGTAGGGCACTCTTAACCACAGGTCTATTCTTTATAACTGTGCCCATCCTAGCACCATGGGGCTCGCAAGGACAACGTTGTGGTAAGCTCCCCTATTGGTTTACACGGTATCAGCATAATGTAACAGGGCGAGACAAGAGTCATGCTATCACCGCACTATCCCGTGAGTGGCAGCACGTATACATTTTAGACGTTGGTCTGGGGACCTGTGTCCGTATGTCATCCTCCTTGGAAACACAGGGGACGCAAAACTTGCCGACAGAAAAGGTTTACCACGAGTTGTAGGCTACCAAGACATTGCATTTACAGCCCCAGAGGGTGAAAGTAAGAAACACCAAAAGCACTAGAGTTCGACCTTTACATCGATTACATATTTCATTTGCCTTGCATTCAGACTAACTGCGTTTCTGGTCGAAACACCAATACTAAGAGAGTTTAAGCCTTACCTTTTATCTGTATCTGTGACAGATTCCTCTAGACACCAGTTCTCTCCTCGACTTCGTCACAGTTATTTCAAACAGCAATTAAAAAGCCGCCCTAGCACAATGAAGAATAATTCACACGTCACACTGTCCCTAGTCAAAGTCTCGCAAAGAATGTTTCTTTTTTTTTTTTTTGACAGGGTCCAAACCAAGGCGAAATTATTTAAAATCCCTAAATTCAACAAATCGCTTGCAGACAAACTTTTACTGCTGGTAGTAGAATGGAAGGTAAGGCAGAATGAGCAGCGACAACCAATTACCATGCGCCGAGAAGACAGAATAACAGAAGTAAATAGACTGCCCTCATCAGGCTCCTATAAAACCAACGCAACCAATGGGGAAAGCTTACAATAAATCAATGGAAAAGGGGAGTACGGGGGTGTGGGGGAGGAAGAGAGAGAGAGAGAGAAAGAGGGGAAAGGGGGAGGGGGGGGGGGGGGGGCGGCAGCGAAGAAGGGCCTATCGAGTCGGAGTGGTGAATGATCCTGTAGGGGTCTTACTTCAACAGAGGCTGTTTAGATTTAATGGTGCGTGGTGCGGGAGGTAGAGAGCAGGTGAGAGAGAGAGAGAGAGAGAGAGAGAGAGAGAAATAGAGAGAAGTAGGCAAGCACAGAAAGTCTTGCAAAGTAAAGAGAGAAAACGAGAAAGGGTGGTAGCGAAAAGATAAATCGTTTATGTAGACCAGCTCAAGTTATTAAAAATAGGATTTATCAACAGATGAAAAAAAAATAATTCTAAAACCATCGAAATTTTTTAGACTACATTTCATTGATAGCATAAAATTTTTCGTCACCCGTATAGATACGGAACCACGAACATTCCATATAGCTTGCAAAAAAAAAAAAAAAAAAAAAAAAAAAGAGACACGTTGACAAATTATAGTTATCTCTAACCAATGATTTTATTACTTTTAACAGACCTACAGCCTGTTGCGTTCCTCTGTGGGTTTTTTTTCCTGCTTGTACAATTACTTCCTTCCTCCAAAGTACCGTCAGTTTACCTGAACGTCAGATCCAAGCCTCTAATGATAAATCAATGGAATCGGGCAGTTCAATGGGTCCAAACGGGCGGGGGATTACGGCTGGGAAAAGGGAGTTTCATTAGGACAAGGCGATTAAATAGCGTTGCCTAGCAACATAAGTCAACACGTGTACCAAGGCCTAGGAAACGGGAAGAAAAGTGTATCAAGGCCTAGGGTTAGGAAACGGAAGGAAAAGTCTGAAATTTAACTTCCCAGTGCCATTATGATAATTGAATCCAAGCTATGCTTTTTATCTTTTCTTATGAACTTAAAATACAAAAAAAAAAAAGCCCCAACCAACATTATGTTAATTCCTGTCACCGTTACAGACTCAGGAACTAAGAAAAAGAAAAAAAAACAAAAAAGAAAAAAAAACTAATACAAACAAACAAAATAAAAAATGCTTCAAAAATTATCTACAAACAACACATTTCGATAATTCTGTACTTTCTCACGGCAGCTTATCTACGCATTAAAAAATTAAAACAAACGACAATAGCCTGACTTTGATATGGCTATTTTTTTCAGTAAGGCGCAGACACTACGTTATGCATGCTTTTGCTTCTTATTAATCCATGCTTTTTCTGTACTTAATCTATTAATTTTGTTTGCCATTCTGGATTATGATCCAAGCACGTTAAACAAAAACAAAATAAAAAAATAAAAAAAGAAGATCTGATTTCATGTCGAGATTTATCCATTATCTACCACAATATAAAAACCCACGATGCAGTTTCCTTTCAGGGCCAATATTGCTAGTAAGCTGTGTCTACAAAACCTGTATCTATGTATGTATCGGAACCACTATGAAGAAGAACATGAATGGTGCAGTTGCAATGTTGTTGCGGATATCAAAGGTTGCGAGTGATTGTTTTCTTCACCTCTAACTTCAGCACCAAGGGCTAGGCTATATCGCGGATGTGTCTCAAGAACAACGTCTGACAATTTTACGTGCTGCCACGCGCCACATTATATCGATACCGACCTAACCAGTAGGGGACGAAATTCGACAAACAAAGTTTGCTAGACCGTGGGATCGAATCTAGAACCTCTCGAACGGAAGGCCAAAGCTCCAACGCTTGCACCCTCCCCCGACCTAAACAAAGCAGTACAGTGCAGTTGTTAGAAGAAGAAAAATCAATAGTTGGCTCATTACTATATTACTATACATAATATCCCCAGCAACTCTTTGCTTCAGATGAAGTTGATGGCTGTTTTGTGATTAATGTGAACAGCGATTTCAATTCAATTTCGATAACAAGTCTTGAAGTGCATCTTATATCAACCTAGAACTAGGAATTTAACATGTAAAAACTGTATGTTGCGTTCAAATAAGAAATGTGATCTAGTCATACCAATCACTATGTTGTTTAGATTTAAGAAAAAAAAAAACCCAGATCCTGGTCCTCCTTATATTTTATGACTCCAGTAATTCAAGATCTTGTTTACATCCATGATCCAGTGCTTTACTTCATGTATTGCTAACCCGATATCGATTAGGGATAGCGTATCAATGCTTAGTGATCACCAGGTTGCTACGGTTACCTACACAAACTAAGCACAGTGAAAAAAAACGGTCGATGAAAAAAATATGTGGAAGAGAGAGAGAGAGAGAGAGAGAGAGAGAGAGAGAGAGAGAGAGAAAGGAGAGAGAGAAAGAGAGAGAGAGAGAGAGAGAGAGAGAGAGAGAGAGAGAGAGAGAGAGAGAGAGAGAGAGAGAGAGAGAGAGAGAGAGAGAGAGAAGAGAGAGAGAGAGAGAGAGAGAGATAGATAGGGTGTGTGGGGGGAGGGATAGGCCAACACTGATTCTATGATCGATATTAGTTTCATTACATAGACTATTTAAAGGATCTAAAATTTATAGCCTAGGGATTGATGGGCCCACCTTGTGTTCTAAGCATGATAACTATCGATTGTTGAAACGTCTCCGAATTTATAGGAGGCATTAAATTTTTGTTGACGATAATATACTTAATTATCACTCACAATCTGAATCTGAGGGAAAAAAAATTTTAAAACAAAACAAACAAAAATACACTGTACAGATTTTGCTAACCTCAACCGCGACGGATCTTTTCTAACCACAAACCGGTCTACATGTATAATTTTGTTGATAATATACTTAATTATCACAATCTGAATCTGAGGGTAAAAAAAAACTTTGAAACAAAACAAACAGAAATATAGATTTTGCTAATCTTAACCGCGACGGATCTTTTCTAACCACAAAACGGTCTACAATATATAATTTTGCTGATGATAATACAGTTTGTATACTTAATTCGGTTTATGATAAATCCGAAGTATCAGGCTCATTTTGTGAGGTTTCACTGTAGGTACAGGGACGAGGGAGAGAGAGAGAGAGAGAGAGAGAGAGAGAGAGAGAGAGAGAGAGAGAGAGAGAGAGAGAGAGAGAGAGAGAGAGAGAGAGAGAGAGAGAGGGGGAGAGAGAGAGAGGAAGAGAGGGGGGAAGAGAGAGATAGGCAGAGAAAGAAAGAGATGGGGGAGGGAGACAGACAGGCAGATAGCAGACCGACAGAGAGACGGGCAAAAAGAAAGACAGACAGAGAAGAGTTAGAAGATAAAGGAATGATTGGCAAGAAAATGGAGAGAGAGAGAGAGAGAGAGAGAGAGAGAGAGAAAGAGATAGAAAGAAAGAGAGAGAGACACACACAAAAGAAACACCATTTGGTAGCAACGGAACACCATTATATATAATCATATCGATGTTAAAAATTTTAAAACAAAACAAACAAAAATATAGATTTTGCTAATCTTAACCGCGACAAATCTTTTCCAACCAGAAAACGATCTACGTCGTCAGCTCTGGTGGAAAAAGGTAAATTTAACGTCTATAACACTGCAACTCCTTGGTTGTCTTATTTAGGGGTTAGGGCAATACACAAATGAGAAAACATATAACTATGATAAATAAACAAGATAACAACGTTTACACTGCTCAGGTCTTACCTATGAACAGAGAACTCGGCCCGGCTATTTACGTACAAGCATAGATGGTGCCATAGCAACACCGATAAACAATAGAATGTCTCCATGGCAACTGATACACTGGGGAGCTGGCTCACTCTGCCCGATGTCCAACTGGGAGCTAACAGAGATGATCTACGATCTACTTTATGTTTCGCATTCATACCCGTGCGACAGAAGTAAATAGTATGTAGGCAGAAAACACATGTATACATATTGTATATAATAATTATAATTGTATCCATATATATATGTATATATATATATCGAGGACTCTCTATCTATCTCCCTCCCCCCTCCCACCGTCTCTCTCTCTCTCACTCCCCCTCTCTCTCTCTCTCTCTCTCTCACACGCACACAAACACCATCTTAGCTCCCCCCCTATCTTGCCTTTCATTTTTTTCCTCTTCTCTCTCTCTCTCTCTCTCTCTCTCTTGATGTAGCAAACAAACACACTCTCTTGTTTTTTTCTTTTCCTCTTCTCTGCGATAATCAAACACAATCTACAATGCACATCTTTGTGTGTATTATAACCAGAAGCAAAAACTGCTGGCGCACTCAAGTGAAGTGTGTACATTAACAGTAAAGGAAACCAGAGAAATATAGCCTAACTTAAATCCTTTAAAACATTTCAAAGTCACCCCATCAGCAGGTCTTACAGCGCGACACTGACAATATTATTATAATTACATTTACCATGAACTGTTCACGTTCAAATATTTCATAGCATAAAAGCCATGACAAAAAAACACTTAATCCTGATCGCGACACTGACAATATTATTATAATTACATCTACCAAATGCTTATTTTACGAAGAGGAAAATACACACAGGTATGATTTCAAAGAAAACTTCCTATATAATTGTAAGCACTTATTATATGCTACATTTGCTTGTGCACTTTCCGTAAGTTTTTAAATTTACAAGAATAAGTTGGACGATTTTTATTAGGGAGGGTGTTATTGCTTGGCCAGCCAACTTAAACCTAAAGCAGAGTCCATGTCTTCCTACTATGTTACATGACTCTTTGTGAACACACATTCTCTATAGAAACTCTATATGTAAATTAAAACAGACAAGATACTAATTACTAATTAGGAGCCAATACTGACTTTGATCACAACCTAGTTTTCATATGTACTCAGGTGAAAATTAAGAAACTACAAGTGCCCGAAATAATAAATGGAAAAAATAAAACACCAATATGGGGTACAAAAAATCTTTAAAACCTTAGGAAATTCCCAATGATCAAAGAATATCTGGAGATGCAGCAATTAGATTAGTATATGTAGTGTTTTTATTAAAAAAATTTTCTATAGCCTAAGCACTATGTTTAAGTGTTCTTGTTCAAATCTTTGGTCTCATAACGTAACGTTTCTTATGTCTAAAGAAAAATTATTTACTATGTGTAGTAAAAAAATCTTGATATGTAAACAGCGTTGTAATAATAATAATGGCATTTATAGTGCGCATATTCAAAAAAAAAGCAATGCTCTATGCGCCGATAAAGTTGTACTGTATTAATAGTACAACACACAAACCAATACAATTTTAGCATTAACATCTTACACGACAAGAAACTAAAATATGTTATAGACAAAAACACTTTTATAAATAGTGTAGGTAGCAAAATTTTGACAAAACAATATATGTATAGTGCGTTTCTATAGACTCAGTCATACCAAACACTCTAAAAAATAAACCATCAGAACTAAAATTGGGATATATACGTCAAGGGTGTGTCAGCTTTTGGCTAAACATGGATAGTTTGAAGAATTTGTTGTAAACAGGGGATCGCTAACAGTAATTTATGTTTTTAACCTAGGTGCAAATGATACAGTTCTCTGCACTTTCTACTCACTGCTGTCCCATCTCAGTCTCTGTTTGCATGACAACCATATTCCATATATAGAGGGCAAGGTTCTTGTATCAATATTGACTAAACCTTAGGACTTCTTTAATTAATGACAAAATGTTAGGTACCTCCAGTGCCATCATTTCCTGCACCATAAGGGTATGCCAAAAGTAAAAGTAAAATATTTAAATTGAAAAAGATTTCTCAATTTTCTTAAAAATGTATCATTTGTGACTCTCTAAAGTTTTTATATCTATCCAATTACCTTGTTCTTTATATCGAAATTGGCTGCCATATAATCAGTTATAGGACTGCAGTGAGTTATGGGTAACGAGTTATCCGTGCTGAAAATGAATGGGACCTCTAACTCATGTTCGACGTGATGAAGCTTGAAAAAGAAAATATATATGACTACGAAACAAATCTTTCAAAAACGAAGACACTGATTGTAGCAGAAAGAAGACTAGATCTAGTAAAATTTAAACTCTACACTCTATAGGCTAGTTATCTAAATTTAATTTACGTTCAAGGTTGGGTTACTCCATACAGATTTACCCACTGCCGTTCTATCTTTATTTACATGGCGACCATATTCGATATAGAGGGTAAGGCAGTTGGATCCATATTTATGATTTTAAAAAAGTAAAAAAATATTTAATTTTAAAGAAAATGAAGGTAAATCTTTTTCAATTTACTTTTCCTTTTGATCTTCCACTAGACTATGTTGCAAGAAATTATGTTTCTTTGTGACATAGCCTGCAATGTATGCTGTTCGCTCGATTTTCCTTGACAAGATGCCTAGTCCATGTACATTATACGTTCTCAAATCCGCCTAGATTCGGCATTCGCTATTCCCCATGACGCTTAAACGTTCTAATAATGCATGTCATGTTTTTTACTACGTAAAAAAGGTACTGCATGCAAAACAATTAAAAACCGATCACATAGTCGAATTAAGCGATGTTGAAAATGTACAAATCTTTCCACTCCTCAATTTTCGAATATAATGTGTAATTTCCTGTTATGTTGTTTTACCTTACCTGATATAAATACTACAGGGCACCTCCGAAGTAAAGCGACTGATCTTAACATGTGTTGCTTTCACACAAAAGAATGGGTAAAAGGTTTAGGTCTATAACCTATACACAATTTCCTCGAAATGAGATGGAACTTTCAATATCTAGATCTAGATTTTCTCTCTCTCTCTCTCTCTCTCTCTATCTATCTATCTATCTATCTATCTATCTATCTATCTGCCTATCTATCTATCTGCCTGTCGAAATATTTATATATTTATCTAGCTACCAATCATTCTTTATTCCTCTCCCTCTCTATCTCTCTCTCTATCTTCAGCCTCAGTCATTCACTCTTTCTCTATAAGGTCTTGTTTTATTTTGTGCCCTCCATTTATGCGTCTATTCACCATTTCCATCATTGTCTTTCCATCATCCTATGGTTACTTTCTTTCCCTCTTAATGAGCGCAGTAGCGTTAGCCAGATAAATTGATGGTTGCGCTCTCCAAGTTAATAAGTTTGCCTATGCGTCTCATTCCTTTGCACAACTGTTTAAACCCACGTAAAGCAAATACCCTCAGCATGACTCACATTGCAGACTTTGCGATCCACAGAGATGAAAACGTATGACACAATCCCACATACTCAAAAAGAAATGTGGCCAAATCTTACTTTAAAAAAATGTCTAAATAAAAACTTTTTGTGACCAATGCACCCCATCCCCCATCCCAAAAAGTCTTTATAAGACTTTTTTATTTTATGAAAACGAAATTAACAAGCAAACAAACTGCTTATCTATCTGGCGATGGGTAAATATAAAAATGTTGTATTTTTTTTAAAGTTTAATTGGGCAAGGTAGTGGAAGATGGTTCATGAACATGTATCGTCAAGCGGTCGGCTGAGAGCTTTGGAGCTAGCTAGTTACCCCCCCCCCCCAAAAAAAAAAATCCCCAAAGAATAACAAAACAAAAACAAAGAAAAATCAACCAAAAAAATGTATGTGCGTCTATGGCCAACCTGCGTGTCCGCTTTATAATGTTTAAAAAGATTAATTAACAAAGGATGTATGAAGTCTCCTTCTACGAAGAAAAGAAGAGACCATGAGATAACGGGGCCCATACAAAACGAAGACTATAAGTAACGGAACCTTTACCGGCGTCCAGTCATTGCTTTATTCTAGATTTACGGAGCCAATGAGCGATCAGAAAACCCAAATCCTAAGGGGCCTGACTGTGTAATCTACCATCGTCGTGTGAATCGCAAAGCTTTGTTAAATGTAAACTGACGGTTGATCGTGAGAACCATCCGCCCCCATCCGAGGCGGCATGAAACAAGGATTATGCTCTAGGTTCAATTTTCTTTGGCACGTTCTTCTTCATCCTACTTCAGTGCGTCTTTTGGCCATAGTGAGGACGGCGTCTGCATACACACTCGAAGTGTTAGTTGCTTGTTTAACCCGGCCCGTTTGCGAAACTCCACCAGGTCCTCCTAAGTGAGGTGTGCAGTGCTGCTTTGGAGTCTTTACACTCACTTTGATCACCCCCTTCAGCGATTCACATATGCGTGCGATGAGTCTGGGCTAACAAGAAGGTTCAATAAAACGCACATCATGGGACAAGACACCAACAGCTCTCCCTGAATGTCAACTGGCGGCCGCACCATAGAGGCGTTAGGGAACGTCACCTTCCTGGGGTCCATCATATCCAGCAACCTCCAGCTGGACACTGAGATGACCACTAGTACGAACAAAGCAGCAACAGCATGAAAAAAGGTGTAGAGCAACAGTTTCAGCACCATACTGACCACAAATTGTACCAGGATGAGTGTTTACCAGGCCTTCTTTCTATGCCTGTTAATCGGGGAACACATACGCGTCAAGAGAACAGAATCAATCTTTTCTACATGCGCAGTTTCAGTAAGATTCGTGGCATCACTTAGCAGAGTGTGTCCCAAGCAAACATATGCTTGCCAAAGAAAATATTCTAAGCAGGTGTGTTCATTAATTTATCAGATATGTCTGCGGTTACCCGATAATGTCGGATGCACCAATTCAATCGGTAGACTGTTTCTCAGGTTTGATGGTCTTTGCAAGATATACCTGAAACACGGCAACTTTCCGCCCCACTGGCTTGGAAGCCTCAGTCTCTGATCGAAAGGCCTGGGGGTTTACACAACTGGTCAATGCTCAAGAGATGATTATTGGGTGGACAAAATACAAGAAAACGAAAAATAGCATCTGAGAAAGGATTTTTTGCGTGGATTCTCATGCATTTACTGCATCAGGACCAAACACAGCAGGCGCTACTATTCCAAATCAAAATGACCCCCCCCCCCTTTCCCCCCAGAACCAGAACGGACGGACGCCGACAATTTCATAGAGAAAAGATAATTCAATTTAAAATTTATTCTTGCCCTAAATTAATGTGTAATTTGTGATGTATTGATATAGAGAGACATTTTCTGAAAGTTAGGATCCCTATTTCACGTTTTAAAACACACAAATGTACAAAAAGTAATTAAGAGTTGATATAGACCAGATACTAAATGTAAGGTTAAAAAAAAAAAAAACAATGAAAAAAGGTGCTGGTAACAGATCCTGAAGTTCTAATGCATGGGAAGTCACTAGGAAAAATTACGACTACCGGATGTAACTCTTGAATGCCTCTGCCACGTCGAGGCCATCTTGTTTGTAAGACGCTGCATAACAACAAACGTCGTTCAAAATGGGTGGCTCTGCAAGCACTGAAGTTCCTGGAGGTGGCACTGAAGGATATCATGTTTTACGGGTAAAAATAAGTACACCATAACGAGATGTTTTGCAATTGGACAAGAGAAATATCGATACATTCTAGACCTATCTAGAGTGTAGAAATCTAGATTTAGAGCGAATCTTCTACCTAAATCTAATTAATGACCCTGGCTTAACTCAAGTGTTGTCGCACAGAACAAATCTCTGACTTGGCCGATGCTCGATGATTGCAAATAAAGTTGAATTTCAAGGGACTCCTCTGTATAAAGAAAGGGGAATGCACTTAACATCAGTTAATGCACTACATAAACATGAAATTGACCAGCAGGCGTTTTGAAAAAAAAATCCTTGTAGGCTACATGTAAATTGCATTGCAATCAGCAATCAATGGCCATGCCACCTAACTGTTCGCTGCACATATTTACAATTTACAAATTGCCATGCCTAAAATGCATGAATGTGCTGCAAGACTAGCAAACTTTGAAGAGCGAGGGTCTACCCCAGCATTCTACTCACGTAAACTTTGCCGTTCTAACCGGTGTACATACATAGATCTATATTTACGTAAAAAGATCTTTTCATCAGTCATTGTTTTGTGAAAATCGGTTAGGTGGTAGCCTACGCAAGTTGTGATCTGGTGAAGTGGGAGATGCTGTGCCACCTAGAGGTTGACACCGCAGAATCCATCCCGTTGTCTCAATCTCACAATGCATGCTGACGTTTTAGCTCAACTTTTTACTATTTCTGACGCATGCTGCATTTCCAAATTACAAGAGCCTTTAGTTTAAGAGTTGTACGTAGCTTTCCCTATTTTTTATTATTTGCGGAACTGTGAGGCAGTGTACAAGTTAAACTATCAATCATTATTTTGTCCAATAGACTAGATCTATAATTTTACTGTCAATTTTCTATCAGCACTAGGGGATGCCTTTGCCTCCTGATCGCGTAGCTATGGTGTCACCCGCATGACTAGACGTAGACAGAAATCTCTCATCAACATAAAAACCTGTGGTCTGGAAGTTTCATGAATTAATCTCTTAAAACTTAGGCATTTCATCATTTTTTCACACTTTTCCAATTCCGCAGCAGGTATGACTTTATATAGGGGAAAAAATGACATATTTCTGACCATTTTTTACCTTTCGAAATAATTCCACCTACTTTTTCGCTAGGAAACCAATTTTCAAAATTCAAAAAGTTCTGTATTTGTTATTGCCTCTAACTTTCTGTTTTCTTAGTTTCTTCTAATCTAACATAAAAAAAGCAACCAATATAGATTTATGGTAGTTTCACCAAATCCCTCTCCTTGTCTAAACCCCCTAACTATTTTCATTGTTTGTTCTTTAAAAGTTAATGACTGTCATACTTTGGTTTTTGTAGGTCCAAGACGGTTCTCCTGGTCACAGGGCAGGACTGGAGGCTTTCTTTGATTTTATTGTAGCCATTGGTCATACAAGACTGGTAAGTTAGCGGAGATAAGCGTCTGTGGAGAGTTGAGATTTAAGCTTTTTTACCATCATCAATTTTCAATATAGATCTAGTTTTTTTTCAAGATGTCAAAGATTGGTAAAAAAAATTATGAATCAAATCTTTAAACTGTGGGGGGTGCACTATGTGCCAGTATGTTCACATGTGATAAAACACGGAAATGGCGTGCAGACTCAAAGAGTTGTTATAATAAATATCTTTGGAATTAGGCTACATTGTATAATAAAAAAAATCTTAGCAATAGAACAGACAGTTACTTCATCCAACCCTTTTTACACTCCTGCAACATGCTCTTATCAGAACTATGAGGCTTTAAACCACCACCATCTTGTCTTGTCTAGATTCACTCTACCATGTTTTTCTATTAGGATGAAGCAACCTTAAGTATCTACAAAAATTTTGAAGGATTTTGAATTGTCCACATATTTTAATAATCACGTTTTATTCTCTTCTGTCATGTTTGCGAACAGAACCAAGACAATGACACTCTGAAAGAGCTGCTCAAGACAAACATTGAGAAGCCGCTGGTGGTCACGGTGTACAGCAGCAAAACGCAGAAAGTTCGCGAGGTCCAGCTGGTTCCGTCACACAGCTGGGGAGGTCAAGGCCTTCTCGGAGTCAGCATACGGTCAGTCTGGAGATATTTAATCAGGAAAATGATCATCTGTTTTCTTCCTTTGTATTGATATTCTACATCCCTGTTGTTCTTTGGCCAATTCTTTAAAAAAATCTGTTTTCTTCTTTAAGATTGATATTATACATTAATTGGTCTTAAGCTGATTCCTTTTTATCTGTTTCCCTCCTTGGTAATTAATATTATATATCTCTGTGTTGGAATTTTCTTGTTATTTTGTTACTGTTTCCTTTAACCTGTCTATTTTTCTCTCTTTCTAAATAAACATCTTTCACAGGTTAATTATTTAAAATCTTTTAGGAAGTGTAAAAAATTTTAATTTAATGTATTCTTTAATATATTGCTCTTTATCATCTTCCAACAGATTTTGTTCATTTGAGGGTGCTAATGAAAACGTCTGGCACATTCTGGTAAGGTTTTATGACATTTATTCTTTTTGTATTTGTATACATATGTTATTTATTAAACTTAACTAAGAGTTTGTTGAACATTACTTAAAATTAAAAGAGGGATGGTATGAATTAAGTAGTTTGATGTTAAATGATTTTATGAAGTTAAACCCTTAGCAAAAGTTACCACCAATCTCTTTCCAAGGTTTCAATTGCTCAGACACTGTGTCTATATATATCATAACTTTTCAGAGATGACATTTCAAATATGCATTGCTTTGGTGAATGTTATATTCACCCTCTTCCCTCCCTTCTTTTTCAACATCAGGAGGTCCAACCAAATTCCCCAGCTGATTTAGCTGGGTTGAAATCAGACTCAGACTTTGTCATTGGAGCAGATTCTGTATTGCATGAAGTAAGTGTTTGCATGTTCAATGGTATAACATAAATTTTATTGCCCAATCATTTTGTTGTGTGATTAGTCATTTAGAGGCTTTCTTAAAAGAAATATCATTAGAATATTGTCAGTTTCGAGTTCAAGTTCTAGGAAGAACTATGTTACACAAGGATGTGAAATGTGTCATTTATCATATTGTTAAGTTAAGAAAAGATGTCCTTATAACTGTGGCAGTGCTGATACACACTTGAGTTCCTTTTTTAAAGTATAGACATAAGGTAGTGTGGTGTAAAGACTGTAGAATATAGTCCATGTGATGGCTAAAGCTCTTACAATCTGTTCTGTATCTTGTATAGTCTGAGGACCTGTTCACCCTGATAGAATCTCACGAGGGGAAGGCGCTCAAGCTTTACGTCTACAGCACAGAGAGCGACTCGTGTCGTGAGGTTACCATCACACCGAACTTGTCTTGGGGAGGACAGGGAAGGTCAGTCCTTTTTTCTTTTTTTTTGTTTGTTTTTGTCACAGGTTATTGTTTCAAATATTTAAGCGGTATGTAGTAGAATTATTATACACCCTATTTTTTTTCTTTATTTTTACTTAATGAAAAATTTTGTTGGTTTTGCAACGTACCTCAAATTAATTTGTTTATTTTACAGAAAGGTCATAGCGATAAAATTAACCAAGCTTGTAAAAGAATGTATTTTACCAATCTATATTTGAGAGAATGAAGAGCAAATTCAAAGATAAGGCAGCCAGTGGTTTCTTAGAACTAAAAGAGGAGCATACCTGAGTTGTTGAGGAACTGGTTCAATGATGCATTGAGTCAAGTTTTGCTCAATTCCACTTTTATGGAGTCTAATAGTACTTTCGGACATGGCAATGACAATTACAAGTCAAACCTTCATTGTGTTTCTAAATGAAGTGAAATCTTCTCAAGATAAACTATCTGTAAGATGAACTATACTTTTACAAATACTGTTTTCAAGGCACCCACTCCCTTTTTCTTTCTCTTCTTTACAGTCACTGTTTTGTGTGAACTTAGGATGAAATTTTACTTAAATGCTATCCCCAAAGTGTTTATATTATGTAGATTCCACTGTATGTACATGCTCTATTTCATAAAATTGTTTCTCATGTTGAGTTCATTAATGGACTGTATCACTGGAACATTTTTTTCTTCCCTTTTTACTTTTCCATGTAGTATGGGCTGCAACATTGGCTATGGGTACTTGCACCGTATCCCCAAACGCCAGTTCCCATCCAGTAAAGTTCCACTGCCGATCAACCCTTCAGCTCCTCCAGCCTCTCCACCAAGAGATGGTTTCTCTGAGGTATGCTAAAAAGCATTGTTTTTGTTGTACAGAGATTCAAATTATCTGTAAATTGACAGGTTTTCAGTGAATTCTGTAAATTTTTTTTTAATCGTTCAATATGACATTTTGCTTTATTAAAAAAAATTTCAGTGAAAAATAATGATTGTGTTGACATCACTGGTTATAATTAATACATTAAAAAACATTTTTTTTTCGCTCTTAATATTGTCAGCACATTTGGTCCTTGTTCTCAAATTTTGGAGGATCTTAATGTGGGTAACACTTTTTTTTTCCCCGCGGACGTGGTGCAAACTTACCCTACTAAAATGATATTTTAATTATTGTACTGCTCTTCATTTTTACGTGAGTTGAGTTCACCTTAATTACTCACATGTCATTTGTCAAAACCTAAAAAGCATTTTTGTTGTTTCTCTAACTCTTTTTAAAATTCTTAATATGTACTTTGTTCTGTATCCATCTCATTGTAGGTTAGCCTCGGCTTTTCTCCCCCGACTGCTGCTGCTGTGGCCGCAGGCATGGCCCAAATGTCCATCAACACAGGTAAGAACATTTATTGATTTACATTATCAAGCAAAAGGAAAACATAGCTTTTGCTGCAAGTTCCTTCCGTTTTTATTTCCCTGCAAAATATACAAAGAGATAAACGTAAAGAGATAAAAATAACTCCCACCTATATTCATTTATTTAGCTATGTTAGTAAATGGAAAAAAAAAAAGAAGGAAAGAACCCCTCACCCCCCTTGTTTTTGTAATCCATAGCATTGATGCTCAAGGAGAGCATGGCTAATATTCCCATGACACCCACTACACCCAGAATGTAATCTATGGTGGATTCTACTAAGTTTTTGATTTAAATATGTTGCTTTTATTCCAGGCTCCCCTACCATTCCCGTCATCCCACAACAACAGCAACAGCAACAAGCCGCGGCAGGTGTGCCTTCAACACAGTCAAACATCCCTGCCACTGGTAAAACTCTTGCACACCTTTAGTTTGCAACAAAAACATTACTTTGTAAAGTCTTTTTTATCTTTTTTTCACATTTGCCTCTGTCAAAGCATTTTTAAGTCTCGTGCACTTCATGCTTCTCAAAGAGAAACACAAAGACTTGTGTAGGGGCTGTCGGGAATTAACAATTTTCCAGTACTTTGCTCTCCTAGGAAGTAAAAGTGTTGCAATATTTTTGGGCTGTGAGGAAATAAGAGTACTCCAGCTTTTTAGGCTATGAGTAAATAAGAGTATTTCGGTATTGCAACTGTAAAAAAATGTTTGGACATTATTTTATTTAATGCTGTAAATCAATGGAATGGGTTTCACGTTATAGATCACATTAAAAAAAAAAAAAAATCCCCAATATTTTTTGTAATATAAATAAAATATAATTCTTAGACACCAAAGTTGGTGCAAGTATTAGATTTCTTATTAATCTCTTCAGTAATGTTTTTTTTTAAATCATTATATTGAATAAGATCATGCAGCTCCTGTCTTATTTTTCTCCCTCTTTTGAACCCTCATCATCTGTTCTGTAAGAGTTGCAAACCTGTGTTCAAGATCTGTAAGCAAGATAATCATATGAATAATGTAGGTTTTGTTAAGTTCTACCACGCTCCTTTAAAATTTTTTTCTGTTGAATAGCCTGCTACAACAGAACATTTGCTTCATTCTACTTTCTAGCAATTCCTTTTACGGCTTATTGGTTGTGGTCTTTTACGCATGATCAAAGGTTTTGGTTCTAGACTAAAATTATTCCAGCCCTTTCTACAGACTTAAAAAAAAATTATATTTCAGCCCCTTCATGAGACACTACTACTTTGGAAATAAGGTTGAAGCTGAAAATAATCTGTAGCAACTTAAACCTGTGGTTAAATCTGCTAATGAATTGCATGACCAGACTTAACAATCTGCATTATTAGGGTGAGGCCGCTAAATGTTGAAATTTTTACTCTTCTTTCCTTGAATTTTTATTTTTTATTTTTTATATTTGAGTTATCATTGTACTGTTATTTGGCAGGCTTCCCCCCATCAGCTGTCCCTAACCTTACAAATCTGCCTGGGCTGACAACTCCCATATCTCTATCCGGGATGCCGCCTGTGTCCTTACCTCCCCTTAGTAATCCAGGAGCATTACCTCCCCTACCCGCAGGTAAATGGGATGTGTGTGTTGATATGATTGTAGATATCTATAGATCACTATAATGTTGTTACTTATTAATTAAAGTACTCTGATTTTTAGACCTTTTATCTTGTGCAGCTGACATGAAATGGTGTTGCGTTTCATTATTTTTCTAAGTTTGTGGAAATCCAAACCACAGATAAAATGAGTATTTATAGATAAGTTTAAAATGTCAGACTTCTTGTTTGTTCCATTTTTTATTTTATTTAGTGCTTTAGTGGTGATGGAAAGAATTATTATCTCTTCCTTAATTTAATTTTTTTTCTATAAATGCTTTGATATGCTTACTCTATTATTTAGTATTCTTGTGCAAAGACACATTTTTCTTTTTTCCTTTTCTACGGAGATGGTCAAAATGATGGTGGTGGGATAAATACATTATCAATCAAAAGAAAATTGAGTCTTTTTTAGACTGGATTCATGAATGGTATTTGGGAAAAATATTCAATTTGAATCATCCTAACAAATTTAATAAAAAATATATATTTTACTTGAATTAGCAAGTGCCAACACCAAAGGGCGTTCATTACATATAATACAACTGCATTAATTCATGGTATATTTTATTCTTACTTAGTCGGGTGAGCAGAGAGCTTAAAGTAGCATTCATTCAAGCATTAATCGGCGGAGAGAATAAGTTAAGTAGGCTTCAAACTGTGATCTGAGCCCAGGTTATATATACCTCAGGAATAGATCATTATCCAGGATCATTTTGCTTAAAAAGTATTGAAATTGCACTACGTTTCAGTAATTTCTCAAACACATAAATGTTTTTAAAATAACATTTATTTTTTAAATATTTTTGAAAGTCCCACTGCAGGCTGTTTTCACAGTTTGATCAACAGGAGCCATACATTAAGCCCTGTTTTTTCACAGCTAGTCGTTTCATATTTTTAGTAAATTAGTAAAATTACATGTTTTTATGCTATTAACTCATTTAAGTTACACCAAGAATAGTTGATAACATCAAGGATATCAACAAAGTCATCTGCAAGAAAATAGAGGCAGCCAACAGCTTCAAGTATCTTGGATCAATCATCTTAGAAGAAGGCTCAAGACAAGAAACTCTCCAGAATCGCACAAACAACAGCTGTGCTTTAAAAACTGAAGTCCTGGAAAGAGAGATATTGCGCTCAACTTCCTGCAAGTCATGGATATTGACATCAGAATTAGAGAAAAAGATTCATGTAACACAGAGGGGTGTTACAGCAGAGCCCTTGACATTTCGTCTACATGCTGTAGAGCAGCAGGAAGATCTTCTAACCAAAAACAATCCAAAAAGAAAAAGAAAGAAAAAAGATTTTAAATCCATGGCAACCCGTCTTAATCTTGAGCATATGAATACACAAATGTCATGAGTTTGATAGCCCAAAGAGTGTGCGAGTGAAAACTCTTTGGGTAGAAAAAATAACCCAACATCAATGCCCTTGCGAAATGGGTACAATTATTCCCCACGCAAAAATTAATTTAAAAATTCTTATTGAAATTTGATAGAGCTTTGAATAAAGCTTTTAAACATTCGTTGTAGTTAATTATATAATAATAATAATAATGAAGATCATTTTTTAAGCACTTTATCCCAGCATAGCCGGCTCAAAGCGCTTTACATAGTTAAGACGATACAATTTATCAGCCATTCACACACATTATAAGGCAGTTTTGCACATAAAGGACATGATACATGAACAGCAAAGAAATATTATGAAAAATGAGTAAATTACACATATAAAGAAAACATTAATAAAAATTAAGAGGAAAAATCCACTGACAAGTGCATTGTAAATAAGTAGATTTTTAGGCCTCTTTTGAAACTATCAAGTGAGCTGCACTGTCTCAGATCTAAAGGCAGGGAATTCCAAACAACAGGTGCATAGTGCACAAATGCTCGCTCCCATATTCTTTTATATTCTATAGAGTGAATATGTCCAATTTTAGTGCAATATCAGGCATGTTCAGACTGATTTAGATTAGGTATAGGTTATTACTTTTGAGACTAGTGTTAGGTTGTTGTGATGGAAACTTTTAAAAAATTTTGTTTAAAATAAGAACCTTAATACATTTTTATGTGTGTATATTCCTCTCCCCTCCCCAGGCCTGCCCCCACTGCCCCAGATGCCGGCCATTGGTCAACTTCCCCCCTTCCCAGGTTCAAGCGCAGGACTCCCCCCTCTCTCAGGCCTCCCCGCTGGCCTCCTCCCCCCCTCTCTAGCCACGGTACCGAAGACTGTGGGAGGGGACGCCAGCGTTATCTCTCCAGCAACAGCCGCGGCCGCCGCAAACTTGACTCTCAGTACTCAACAGCAGCTGACCAATGGATCAGGATCTGCAGTAGTGGACCCTGCATCATCGGCATCATAGTGGTGGCAACAGCTCAGATATTTTTTTAATTAATTAACTTTTATTATTATTATTACTATTATTATTATTATTATTATTATTATTATTATTATTATTATTATTATTATTATTATTATTATTATTATTATTATTCATACTTCATTTCGTTTTAAAGCATACTTGAGGTTATCTATTTTTCTCCCCTGAAATGAATTTGGATCATTTAATGTGTTTGTGAGTCACTGTATCAGGAGATATTGTTCACATTGATTTATGATTTCAATTCTACAGTACCTGTTTTTTTACAAGAAAAGGATTCCCTTACGAAAACTAATTTAGTTTCCTGCAGAAGTCTACCCTATTGATGTTTTTACCAACATTTATGTATCTTAAATGTTAGATCCATGGAGCTTTTTGATCTGACTTGTATTTGATAGATGTTAATTCTCTGAAAATGGGTTAAAAGACCAAACTGAACTAAAATGAAATCCTTCACTGAGAACTGTAGAAGCGAAATTTGTTCATATTGAGGTATGAAGTTTGTTTGTGTTGTGGGGTATAAAAATATTGATCTGAAATCATTAAAAGTAATATAAATGTGAAAAGGCTATGGCCTTTTTCATAGAGAGTTGGCTTTAAATAAAAATGTTTTCAAATCCTATACTTCATTTGTCCACTTTCCCCACTTCAATGCCACCTTTTTTTTTCTTCCTTTAATTTTTTTTCCGTTCCTTCCACAACTTTGGGGTGAGGAATTCAGCCCAACTTTTCAAAACCCTATGGGTCATGCAGTGATTATCTTCTTTGTTTGAGGCCTGAAATCACAGTTTGTGAACTGTTTTCACTTTTGATCTAAAGTTGGTGTTTGCTGAAAAGCAATCCATATTGTACATTACTTGCAAGACGAGATATTAGAGCCACAAATCTCTACTAACACCTACTAACACAATGTACGCTAAACTGCTTGTTTGAGAGATTATGTGTGAATCCGATTATCAGGATTAGCTTGTTGAGGCATTTAGTGAGATGTTCTCTTTTCACGTGTGAAATGAAGTAAAACTAGTTGCAGGTCTAGGCTTTGGATGAATCATGGAAATACTTCTTTCAAATACTGTATCCAACGTTTTTGCGTATTAGCCATTTAAGTCTGCTGTTGATATAATGTGAAGGCTGAAAGGCATGTAAGGTTTTATTTATTTGACTGAAAAGTTGACTTGATGAATGACTACGAATTTGAATCTAAAGATTATGCGCAAGGAGCACAAACCTTCAGGAGTGGTTTAGTGTGTTATAATATATTATCACCACTATTGTAATCATTTTCGTTTGATGAGTTAACTCAAAGCATAATTTCACCATCGTCTCAAAAAGTGAAGTTATATTTGTTTTCTTAATAAAAAAAAAAAACAAGTAGTAAGAGAACATTGCATATCGTGACTCAAAATTTACCATGTGGTATGTTAGCAGACGTCTAACTAGACTCTTTTCCCGTAAACAAACACCCTACAAGAACGAACCTGTAAGTGTGTAATGGCTGTTGTGACAGACGTTAGCAAGTGTTTTTGTTCCATCATGTTGACCATATAGAATAGAGAAACATGCTCTCTCTCCCTCATGTTTTTGCTTTAGCTGTGCAATTCTGGAACAAAATTATGTTTATTCTTCTACATTTTCCTTCCTCCCAATTTCTTATCCCTATATTTCTGTCTTCCACTCCTTGTGGTATGCATCTGTGGCAATTGTGATTTTAAACTTAGTTTTTTTCTTCTTTACCTTTTTTTTTCTTTCTTTGTTTGGGGTTTTATTGCCTTTGATATTTATTTGTAGACCTGTGAGCAAGTACATATGAAAATTGAAATTCAAACATGTATTATATTAAACCATACCATAGGGCAAACTAAGTTTAAAACTCGACTCTAATAATTTTTTTTGGTTATGTTGTTTAGTAATATTATGACCAACTTAAGAGCAAATTTAGGTTTTTATTCTGTCCAATTTATTGAGAAACAAGCTACATTCAAACCCCTTTCCTGCATTTGATATAACACGGCTTACGCTAGGGAATGTACAGCGGGAGGAGTCTAGTTATAGTAAGGCGTTGTTTATTATTTTTAAGAAAGACAGTTGAAAATGCAATCTTGTATGCAAGAAGTGTTTTTGTGCAACAAGGAGGCTCGCTGAAGAGAAATGCAAAAGCTGTTGGGAATTCCATTGTCTTTCAGCGGACAAACTTATTACACCACCATTGAATCCATCTTTATTGTGGGGGGAGGGGGGGGGTCTAATAATCCATGTTTATTTTTGGTTCTCATAATCATAAATAAATATTTTAGCCAATTTTTAAAGTTACTCTAGCCCCCTTGTGTATGTGAGGATATTATGTCATGGTGTGTTTTGTTTTGGTGATGTTGATTAAGGAAGGCCAAGAGAAAGTGTCTCACTGTGAGTAGGCTCTCATGGGTCGAATGGTTGCAAAGGATATAAGGACCAATACATATAATACCATCTCAGTTTCATAATGTCCTTTCTCATTTCTGAAGTACTAAAGATTGAGAGTGTTTTAGAAGCGAGATAGGGCATTACACAACCGAGGTGGCAATGCTTTCATTGGAAGCTGGAGGGCCTTTGAAATGAGAAAAAAAAAGCAAATGTAATGTTTTCATCTTCCCTGTAAATGTGTAATATGTTGTGTGTTGGTGTATGCACTTAGTTTGGTGTACTTAGATTTGATACTCACTTACTTTCTATGATTAAGATTTCACATTATTTACAATTTCAAACTTTTTACAGTGGAAACTTCATATTTCGAAATGCTTGGGATTTGAATTACAAATAGTAAAATTTAGTACTTTTTTTAAACTTAACTCAAAAGCTGAGTTTATATAGTTTCCTATTGGTATTGTGAGCTTCGAATTAAGAGACTCAAACCAGAACAACTTTGAATTATGAGTCTGATTTTTATAGAACAAAAGAGGAAAAAAAATAACCTATTGTCTTGCAAAATTTGGTTCATGACAAATTCGAATTAGCAGACTTCGTTTTGTGAGGTTTCCTCTGTAATTTTAAATCTTTATTATCATTTTTTGTTTTTATTTGAAGGGAAGAAGGAAAATACTGTGATGTGATTCTGTGTGTATTTTGTGGAGTTGGCTATAAAAAGCTGTGAGTGTGAATTGTGATAATTTATATTAACCTTTTCATGAGGTGGCTTTAGACAGCCTCGCATTGATGCGGCACTAGATAGTCAAACGTTGACTGAACTTAGCAATGGAGATGTGGCACAAAACTTCTAGGGTCAAACTTTTCCATTTTTTCTCCATTAGAAATGAGAATTGTCAAAGGAAAGAAGTCTTGAAATGTGTTACTACAACTATCATTATTTCCGAAAAAAAACAATGTCAAAAGGGAGTTAAAGGCTTTATAGAAGCACATCCTGAGGGAAAAAAAAGAGGGCTAGCGCCAACGTCTTGAAAATGTTAATTTACAAAAATTGTAAGTGTGCTTCAATACTCTGGCATGGCATATCCACATTGACAAGAATATGTCTTGTTGCAGAGTACATCAGTAGCAGTGACCAATGCTGTCAGAATATGCTGTAATATAACTGACTCTGTTCATAGAGTGGTTGCAAAATAAAAAACAAGCAAGCATTGTATAAATTTGGTTTAATATCCAATAGTGTATTGGTATACATGTTTTGCTAATTAGAATACATGTAGTTCCTTTCTTTATATTTTATGTGCTGGTTTTTGACAAAATATTGATGGATGAAAAGATGGGAGGTTGCATTGAATTTCACATTTTTGCAACCGAGGTTGGGGATATTTTTGATAAGTTTGCAGTCAATATCTATCATGACACCAATAGTATCACTTTTGTTCCATATTAAATGCAGTCTGTATAGTGTATAGCAATTACATTATTAATTAGTTTTTCTTTTGATTTATTAATTGTTCATTTGTCCAGTATCCATAGTTATTCTAAAATGTATTTATTTATTTTTAAACATTTATGATTAGGTGGTTAAGCTCCCCTTTTATTGCTAGCCGACTTGACCAAATTCTCACCTGCTTTTTAAAAGAACCATTTGGACTGGATTTCTATTTAACTTATTTAAAAAATTCTTCGCTGTTGTTATTAGTGTTAAATCTTGCTTACCAAGTTCCAAGTGTGGGTGTCGGCTGTCCACGTTTGAGGATACTCTTATCTGCTGAGGATATTTCTGGATTAACACCTGCAATGTCCGTCAAGTTATTTCAAGGAATTTTCCTTTCATCCTTTCATTATTATATATTATACTAGTTTGATGTTGATCTTGAAAGTTTCTTGCAGTTGTTAAATATGAATAAAAGGTTTATGCTGAAGGTTTCTCTTGAGTTTCTCTTTTGTTTGCGGTGCAGACCTATATCATGTATATAAAATTATCATTGTTGTCATTGCTGCTGTGTTAATCCATATCATGTATATAAAATACCTCTGTTGTCTTACTCAATTGGGAAACTATTAACTTAATTTTTAGCTTTTTCCTTTCCCTGAAAAATGGACAATCTAAGAAGAGCTGAGTGGTTTTTCAAAACTTTCAAACTTAAAATTCATAGATTAGTTAGCACAGACCCGCACACAATGATTATGCTTTTATTTATTTTTTTCTTGTTCACAAACTAAGCGAGTAAAAAAAACAACCCTAGCGTCATTAACTGTATCTGACAAAATGAAATTTTGAACTATCTTAAAAACCTGATAAATGGCCAATCAGTGTGTGCATGTCTGACTGTTTTGTTCATAACATGGATTATCATTGTAAGTCGCCAAGGGCCCACATTGTGGGGAGTGGGCGCCCTATAAATGCCATTATTATTATTATATATGTATAGAATTTCACGGGTGTATACAGCTGTTATATTTCCTTTTTCCTCTCCCTCTCATTTTACTTCTGTTTCTCTCTCTCTTCCTCTAACATTCTCAGCCTCACTCAATTGGAAACATTTTACAATTTTTAAAATCCCCTTTTGAAAAGAAATGATAGATGCAAGGTACTTTGTCTTTGATGATACCTGGCAATTCAGACATAGGCTGTACATTAGGACTCTATAGCCGGGGTGAGTAAATTTGTTTTTACGGCACAGAAAAAATGTTCATTAGGAACCTGCTTTAAGCAGATCACTTTAAACTTTTGAGATTAACTAAATTTTGAAAATATTTTTCAGTAAATTTTACCATTATTCCTTAAATTGGGGTGTCCAAAATCCAAAGGTATAAATGAAAACTTTTCTCCAGAAATCTCTCTAATAAATAACAAAAACCTGAGGTTGAAAGCGCCTTATTCCACATAAACTTTACTGAAGGCATCACAGAGTACAAATGAGTCAAAGCAGTGAGTTAAATCAATTCAATAATTTTATTGTTAATAATATTATTATTGATATACATTATGATTATTACATATTGATTTCACAGCAAAGCTGAGTAGATGGTGGAAAAAGAAGTGTGAAAGTGTGACATGATAACTGGAGACAAAAACATGAACATACTTTTATACCAAAAACACAATCAGCCATCCTATTCCTAATGTACTTAAACATATATTTTGGCCAAATGTTTTGTTCAAACACAACTCAGACTCTCCCAGTGCTCTCACTCGCATGATGGGACAAAATTAGTTACAGCTTCTTACATTGTACAGCACCAGCTGGCATCTCATCACACTCGCCTTACATTCTAGTTCCAACTACTGGACCAGAGCACAATTGCCAGCCCAAATCCTTCTCTCTTACACTTCTACATGGCTATATCTATATTTAACACTTTAATTAATGATTGTGCTTAAAATGTTGTAAAGCACTTTGAGCTTTGTGGAGGGAAAGCGCTCAAGAAATAAAGATTATTATTATTATCATTATCATTATTATTAGAAGGCTAGGGACAAACAGTGTACTTGTACATGCCCTATCTTCTCCGAGCTGATAGTCCTAGTGGTTCTGATAGAAAAGTCGATAGTACCGTACAGCCCAGACAAATCACACAAAGGCCTTGTGCTCGGCACACTCAAATAGAAAAGCAACATCTGCATATCACCTAATGCAGTATGCTCAGCAGAAAACGGGGAGAAAACATCATGTGGTGTTTAAATACAATTAAGTGAGACAGTGCTATTTTTCTGACAACATGTGTGAGGGACTTAACTTAATTTTGCTACTCTCAGTTTCACTGTGAAGGCCAGGTTGTACAATTCTACTTGTATAGGCAGGCAGATCGTGATACATCAAGTCTGTCTCAACATTAAACAAACAAGTCACTAACAACCCAAGTCTTTCTATAATGTCCAGACAAATGTTACTTTCATGCAAAAATCAAACATAATAATAGCGTGTGTCAGTGTGTGAGTCAAAACAACAATCTCAGATAAGTTACAGGGTAATTAAATCAATTAAATTGGAACAAAAAATGGAAAAAGTTCAATTTTCAATACACAAGAAACGGAATATTAAAAATAGTTAACATAAAATAAAGGATTTACATTGAGTCCAAGCTAACCTTTTGCCTGCTTAAGAGAATTCTCACTCACTACATATAATAAGACATGTTTGCGAAGCAAGATTAATCATAGATAATAAAAAATGTCTTTACAACTTTGTTGTTTGCTTTGCTAGTCTTACTCTTACTACAAGAGACCTGGCAAGGACCAGGGGCAGTAATTACAAAGATTTAAATCTAAACGGCTTACTTTGGCATCTCCATGCATGACAAGTCAAGGCGATAAAATCAACTTTATCTTGTGAATAGGCTACGACTGAAGGAATTATTCTTCATAATGTACGAAACAAAGTTCTAAGCAGGGTTGGGACAGTTGACTAATGTGCATAATCTAGAGGCAGTGTGCTGTTAATGTGCCTAGTGCATGGCCTTGCAGGGAAGGTAGCTTGGGAGCAGGGAAACTCAACAAGAAAATGTGTGGACAGCAAATCAATACACGTAGCATTAATAGCAAAAGCTGCCGACTTAAGTAGAATACAAGACAATTCTGTGAGGATTTAATAGAAAACAAAACTGAGTTACTTGATATCAATGATGCAAGGAAGGATCGGCACAAAAATAAAAACGAACAAAGAAAAATGTGGCATGTAAATAGATACATGTATCATGAGTGAGATACAGAAAAGGCTGACAGAGCAAGGGGAGAAGATTCTGTATTTACATTCTATGTTACAGATAAATCAATAAATCTTTGCACATATTAATTATTACATTGAATTATATGAATCAGAAGCCGGGTGATGACAAGTTCAATCTGTACATTATTTTAGGCAACTTAGGATATGAATTTTGCACAATCAGGCTACTTACAGTTTACAGTGTACAGTGATGAAATGGTTGGACAATTTCAACACAAGCTGGGGAATGTAATGGCAGGGAAGGAAACAAACACAGTGAAACAAGGGAGATAACCAGGAGATTGGAGTGCATGCTTTAATAGCCGATCCAAACTGGGTCCAAACTAGGTGTCATCACACACCTACCAGCAACAGTCGGCCTGTCAAGTTTCAATTGATCAAAGTCTACCACCGAGGAATATTGTATGGGGGATTCAAGATATAAATAATGGGTTTGTAGCGAATTCGATAACATTTTTTTCATTCTTGAATTAGGCAAATTTCCTTAGGGAATAAAAAAGTCAATTTTTTCTTCTCTTATTTTATCTTAAACTAGGTGAAAAAAATACGTTGGAAACCCCTGTAGGAAAACTTGGGCCATCAGAGAGGGTATTCTATTGATTCATTTTGCGAACTCTAACTGCTTGTAAGAACATCACAGACTTGGTGAATTTTCTTTGTTTTATTTCACTTATCTCCCAACCAATGGAGAATGTGTGTGAAATGTGGCTAGAAACTTACAAGAGAAGCCATTACTGAGTTATCATACAATCAACCACAGCTTAATGCTGACACAGAACCGAAACTGGCATGAGGGAGGAAAAGTATTCAATGTCTAAATGATGAGAGTATATCATATGTGGTTTAGGCTGCCAGAAACAGAAGGCAAAGTCACTGAATTGAACTTAGTGAAAACATTTGTGCATACCAAGGGCAATGGTGATTTATTTTTAAAACATTTTTAGCAAAGATCGAAAGGAATGACACTTGGAGAGTATTTTTTGCTCGGTTTACTTGCCTGACGATGTAAACTGTCCTTACTGTATGCACACTTCTTTGGGGTATTAATTGAAAAAACAAACAACAAAATATTCAATTTTTGATATTTATTATATTATTTGATAAGGAGGTGCAATGATATACCTCACACTCACTATTTGTGCAAAAGTTTGCACACTCAGGTGACTTTGCCTGTTAGAGTTACTTTTAGAACCCTCTGTTGTAGTGCAAGGCGAGAAAGGCACATAGTTTCTCTAGGTATAACTTTGTCTCTAGCTACAAGGGTTAACCATGTCTCTGGCTCTGAGATTGGACGGCTCTGGTTTTTAGTTTGCAAGCCACAGGTGTAAAAAGTACAGCATCAGGGAAGGACAGGGTCACAAAGAAGAACAAGAATAAAAAATGGAAGAGAAATATGCCAAGTCAGTGAGTATGTTTAGTCAATCCACAGTCCAGAGTCGGTTAACATACTGCATAAATCAGGCAGCCGTGTACAGTTCTTCAAGACACAATATATAATAATTTCAGACAAGACAGCGCTTTCTGAGAAACGCACTGTATCGTTATTATGCTTGATTCTGGTACTGAGTTAAGATACTGCCAGAAAATCAGAGTGACAGACAGTTTGTTTCCATAGTCCAGATGTTTTTTTCCTAAATCTCTCTCTATGTACAATGTGAAAAAAAAATACATATCTTATCTTGCAGTTCATTATGCCCAGAAAAAAATCAATGTCTTTCAAACAAAACACAAACATTGCCTCATCTCTGTGAGAGAAGGGTGCAAGTGTCAGTGGTACCTTCCCTTAGATAAACAAAACATCCATTTTCTGTTCAATTTTCACAAATCAATTTAAAATTTAAAAAAAAAAAAAAAAAGGAAAAAAATAACCCACTAAAAATCTGAGATAAAAATATCCAACGGCAATAAAGATTATTGCCTAAATCTGGACACAATCCAAAGCTAGATCAAAATAGTCTTTTCCAGCACTTCAAACACACACACACACACTGAAGTTGGTGCTTTTTCCCACTTCCATACATGAACACCCGATTAAGTTATAAAGTAGCTGATGCAGGTTGAAATTTCAAACCATAGGAAACGATCATGTCACATTTTGATTTTACTGTGTAGGCAGCAGGCAATGCATACACTACTAATTATCTTGAGGTTTTCTATAGAAGTTCTAATGCACTCCAGAAGTTAAGGCGTAATATCTAAAACTGAAGGCATAATCTTGGTGGATCTACATTGGATTGTCACGCACGGCAAACAAGAGTGCTTGATCAAGGCAGGGTCAAAGTCAAGAACAACTTCTTCGAGGATTTAAGTCAGGCAAGGAAATAAAATATTTTTCACACTAGTTGTTTGTTGGGGAGTAAAGAAAGACTTCAAGCTTTTTTTTTTTTTTTTTTTTTTTTTAATTTTTAATCAAAATACACGAATAGGAATTTTGTGTTTGATTTTTATGTACAATGTATTTCTCCTTCAACGTTGTATTTATATCCCTCAAATACACATTTTAGCTATTTAAAAGATGGGAGCCTGTATGTCCTGACAAAAAGTACAAAGTATGGCGCCCGATTAGGGTTAAGACAGTTAAGAGTAGAAGTGAGGAAAGCAAAACATGCTTTAAAAATTTCCTTTTTAAGTATCTGCATTTTATAGCAATATAACACAGAATGGTTAAGTATTGTACAGTAGTTTCGAAACTCCTAATCAGATTTGCTTGTGTACTTTTCAATCATCTCAATGTCAAAATTAATTTCACCGCAAGCAAATCCAAATTGTATTAAGAAGGCACACTTTGTTAACCACTAGAGTGCTCAGGCATAATTTTAGAAATGATGTACCCTCTGAGCATAACTCATTAACTGTCGTTGAATTTGACATATCTTTTTAATTAAACTCCAATGAATTTTGTTCTGAAAGTGGTAGGGTCGAATATGATTTGAAACAGAGAAGGAAAATGGGCAGCCATTCAGTATTCACCGTAATGGACATATAAATTTGTGTTATTGCCTCAAAAATATGGGTTGAATTTGACCCATGCACTCAAGTGATTAAGATGACAAAATGAGATTTTATAGAGCAATAGCATGTAAGATATAAAAGCTTTAAGATCTCATCAAGAAAGACAAATCCAAATGTCATATGGAAGTAAACAGGGCAGGCGGGTTACATCCCTTGAGCTTTTAAACCAGGGTCAAGGAAGAACAAGCCTTGAAGTACGTAGAAAGTATTTTTAAAAAGTGTTGCATAATATTTATCTGCGAAAATATGTAAATGTGCATGTTTTGCGTTTTTCTCGTTACTAAGGTACAGATCTATAAAGTGTAAGATTAAGTGCGGAGAGTGCTTTCATTTTTCAATTGTATTAAGACAAGTTACTTAGAAGTTTGAGAATAAGTTTTTGACAGTAAACTAGTTCTGCATGAGTACACTTCTTACCTACAATGCTAGAGGGCATTAAAATCAAATTCAAATTAATTTTCACAAAGTATATTAAGCTTCTACATAATTGTTATGGTTATCATGAAAGTACACATTAATCATCTTATTAAGTGAGGGAACCATACAATGTAACTTTGTATAATTTGAACATCCTCGATCTAAGCTCAAGGCACAATATAAAAAATAACTTGCTGTTGAACACATACATAATATTATATTTAATCCACATATTAAACAATAAATTGTCAGAGAAAAACAACCATAATTTTTATGACTAAATGCTTGATCAAATACAGAAATAAAAAGAAGCTATTTTAAATTTCATATGTGTAGGGTTCAACTTACAATGAATAATCACCAAAATTATTGTACGAATATACACATACATGCATAAATTCAAACATAGACAGCTCACTAGAATGTTGGTATATTATTTGACTACATCACGTTGCTGCCATTACAACCCAAGTCAGATGTAAGCCATTATGGAATTGGTACATTATGCTTTTATTTCATGTATCCTATGTCATATGGATAATGCTAAATTCTGTTGTCTCTACTTAGGCCTAAGTCGCAAGATGAATATACTTCAAAAACTTTTTGTTGTTTGCAAAGTTATCTCTAAAAGACATAACTATCTTAGCACTATGCGGGGTAGCCAATTCACTGCAACTGTCCAAAGTTTTTCATCACGTGAAAGGAATGAAAATCTTTTGGCAGATATGATGAATTGTTTACATCAAATGGCTAACACAAGCTTCTGATATTGCTAGAATCAATATTTCACCATGGATAAGAACACTAGGAAACTTTTTGGATAAATTGATCTCCTTTTCTCTCTCTTTCTATTTTCGTAATCGACTGATCATTCTATGAGAGCAGAGAGAGCAAAAGATATGTAAGCAAAAATACATGCACATTGAAAAGAAAATGATAAAAAAAAAAAAGTCATAATAAAGCTCATTGAGGGAGAGATGAGTGAGACATTCAGCCGGCTCGCTGCGTAGGATTTCTGGTTTAAGTAGGAAACATGGCCAGACCATTCACAGACAGACAGGATCAGTGAGGCGTGTTTATTGAGCGGAGCAGAGTGCAACATAAAAAAAATCACATCAAGGCAATGGGCATTTACAACAAAATACACGATTGATGATTAGAAAAAAAATAATATGCATAGTATGCACAGATTTATTTCACTGCCCCAAGTTGGCAACGACGTCAGAAGGAATGGAAAAGAAAAAAAGGCACAAAACGGGTGGAAAAACTGAAATCAAGAAAAGATTTGAAGTAGCAGAAGTTGTTGGAAGGATTTAGAAAAAAGAGCATCCTGTTGTGAAGTCTTTTGGATTTTTTAAACTGTGTAGTAACCTGCTTGGCCAAATGAATTTATTTCAACCTGTAGAGCCATTTGGTTCAGGTAAGTGCAGGTTTGCGCTATGACTGAGATTCAAACAGGTTTAAATCAGATGTCAGTACTAGATTCACATGCTAATCAGCCTTTAAGATCATTACTGTTACCGTAACACTAACACACAGGTCAACCACAAAAGTTGAGCCGCTTCACGCGAGATAAAAAACAAACTAATATGGCAGGCTGGAGAATAGAAGTAAGTGAGAGCCATGGCCAGAACTATGTCAGAGAGTATATGAGTAGTGTTGAGTGACATTCAAGAGGGCACGGCAGTACAAAAATTTTACAAAATCAAAACACGACACAAAAATCAAAGGATGGCAATACTTGTGTGGACTAAAATGCCCTCCAGAAACTTGCAATGTCTGGCTTGATTTTGATTTCAGTCCTGTCAGCACAGTAATGGCTAAAGTATCAAACAGATTTTCTCATTCACTGCACTACATCTACCAACAGATTCTCAATGAAGGGAAGCGAAACCTGGTCACATTTTCTTCTCTTAGACACAAATTGATGCTTTGAGATCTGTAGTGTACTGCGCATTCCTTTCTCGTCTGAAAACTAAAACCAACTCTGATACTATGCAGGTTTATTTTTGTTAACCCCAGAACCGCAAAGGCAGACAAATAGTCACGTTACAGAGGACTTTGCTTGAGTGTTATGCCAGAAGTTACACATATTGCACTGGGAAAAAAAATTGTTGCAGTAACAAGTGTGTATGACGCTATTCACAAGATGTGAATGTTACTGTGCAGCAATGAACCTATTTCTTTACATCTCCTTTCTACAATGTGATAAACCTCTAGTCTTAGGCCATTTTACAAAAGAAGTGATAATTTGTTGCACAAAGATCCATATGGTGTGGGATTACAGTTGAAAGGACTGTGTTTGATAACATTATGCTAATTATGGTGAGATAAACATAATAAGATAACTTTGTGATAATAGGTAGATATTGTGCAACAATTCTATGAGAAATAATAACTCCATGCACTAATGAAACAGGTAAGTAGAAGTGGAGATATTTGGGGAAAATTTCTAGTGAAACAAGAAAACAGTGCTGTAGTTGTTCTCTGGTGATTATTACTAAATGACTATCGTATGATTATTCAAGGATTGTTACAATGAACAAAGTTAGTTTCTATGCGTACATGGCACTAGTTGTTTCCTGCCTAACAGCTGAGCACTTCATGGCTCGAAACCAGGTACACTCAGAGAAATCATCATCGTCTGAAATGCCCCTGCTTTCTAAGTTGAGGAAACAGAAAGAAAACAGCCTGTGACAGTAATAACTGAACTGATATAGCTTGACAGCCCGGTTAGGACACGAACAGGTAAAACTAACGGCAGTACTAGAGCTGCTCAGGTAGAGGGTTACATTGGATATGCCAGAACCATCACATACTAAATGAGTAGCTCAAGATAAGTAGTTCTATAAGTAGGCGGGCCGAGGACCCAGATATAAAAAATATGATGGCAATGGCAGAAATCAGGATTTAAAAAAAATAAAATTCAACTAAACCATAGAGGCATTTGCGCTAGATCTGTATAATGTTCAAGACTATTGATTATTCCCGTTCTCTATGCCATAGCAACATTCTAAAGGTCTGTTAAAGTCATGTTTGTGCCAACCATTTTTTAGTTTCACTTTCAGTTTCATTGGTTCTCTATGCCACAGCAACATTCTGTTCAAGTCATATATTTGAGTAAACCAGTTTTATCGGTTCCCTTTGATCAAAATTCATAATCTTGCGAATGGGCTGCAGCTTCAATGAGTCAAAGCCGGCTCCATCAATTAATTCTTCGGCTTCGCTACAAACAGTTAGGAAATCCGATGCACAGGTAACCAGCCCATGTTCTTGATAAAGTCCCAGGTATGCTAAATAAATCATCAAACAGGATCTCTGATCCCAATTTGCTGAGTGAGTATCTCCGTTGTTGAAGATGGTCCAAACGCGTATAACTATGTCCAATATTTGTGAGTGTGAGTTTGTTTTTGTGGCACGTCAGCACGGTAACTGCTATATTGTGCCCATGATGTCCAATGTTTAAATCCTTGCACTATGAGAGGGAGAGAGAAAGATGCACACTTTGAAATTCCTCAAACTGGATCCTTTTGTCCATCCCCGGCAAGGATTTCCTGCCAACTTCGAAAGATTTTGCAAAAAAATGTGTAGTCCATATTATAGAGAGTTCACAGCCGCTAATTAAAGAACGATTTAAGTAGTCATGATCACAGATCGTTTTTTTTCTTCCTAATTATATGCACAAATCCATTTTGCCATAACTGAAGATTCTCAAATCAAGGGGAATCTCAGCATCCTAGAACAAACCACTTTGTTACATATCAATGGAAAAGAAACAGCTTTGCAGGTTTAATCAACTCTCAATCACCAGCCAGCCACATATACAGACAGGCATGTCCTTGTTTGCGGCAGAGGCTAGAGACTTTGGCCAGAGTAAAGATGAATGCCGAAAATTTCCGAGTCAGAAAATACAGCTTGTTACGGAGTGGGTCAGGATGTTTGCAAGCCAAGTGCGGCCACGACTTAGTGTCCCGAGACCAGAGTTAGAGCAGGCCAACACGCTTTCTCTCGACCTTGATCCTGGCTAGAACAGGCCAACACGCTTTCTCTCGACCTTGATCCTGGCTAGAACAGACCAATCCGCTGTTTCCTGACCTTGATCCCGGCTAGAACAGGCCAATCCGCTGTTTCCTGACCTTGATCCCAGCTAGAACAAGCCGACCCCCTGTTTCTCGACCTTGACCCCCGGCTAGAACAGGCCGACCCGCTGTTTCTCCACCTTCTGCTTCCAGGCCGGCAGCTGGTAGAACTCCTCTCTGTCCATCTCGAGGATGTCCTGAAACTCTGCGTCGCTGAGATAGGCCTCCAGCTTGAGCGGGTCCACGCCCTCCGGCAGGGGGCGCTCCTGTAGCCGGGCCAGCGAGTAGCGCGTCTGGCTCAGTCGCTCCAGCACCGTCTCCAGCTTCTCCTGGTAGCCCTCGGACTTGCCCTCCTGCAGACACAAGCATGGAAAACTGGACTGTGAATCAGGTCACTGCAAAACAAAACTCACTACACCCCCGTCCCTCTTAATAAAAGAAACCCGACCAAAATCACACAAAACTCCTAAATAACTATTCAATAAAAATGATTTCCAGTATAGAGCATAAAATTTAATATGCTTAAAAAAAAAAAGACAAAAAAAAGACAATGCATCATATAGACTTGGTGAAAAAGACCAACTGTCCCATTCTCTATTTGTAGCAGAAAAGCTGTTTCTCTACAAAGGCAAACTTCAGCAACACTAAATAAAAGGGAAACCAATAATATCACTTAAATATCTATGAGAGCATGAAAACCGCCAAATACAACTATTATCGGAAGCAAAGCAAAATCAATTTTTTTTTTCATGATACTTTTCAAACAGTGCATGCGCTTTCATCAAGTACCATCTGTTTCAGGTGTTTTCGAACTATAAACTCTATAAGCTTACCTCAAGAGCTATCTCTCTGACGACCTCGTCCACCTCCCAGTGAGGGAACAGCGTGGTGAAGTGTTTCGGCTCCACGCCTGCACACACAAGGTACGCCGGGGGAGGGTTGGCCGAGTCTTTCACTGAAATATTGGACGTAGCAGGTGAGTTATACGCATGTACCCAGTGCTACACAAGGTATTTTAATTTTCTTCTTCCGAACGTTTTAATAATTTATCTTTTATTTTCAATTATTTATTTGCTTCTATGGAACCTTTCGTTCTCAATGAGGAATTGTATATTCAGTCGAACCTGTCTATGGCGACCACCAAAGATCACAGACAAAAGTGATCGCCATGGGCAGTGAATTACTCAACTGAGTACTTGCAACATTTTCCTACTGATCAGAGTACCTGGGTTACTACAAACTTCCCTTTTGAGTTCCCAAATGCACTGACTGAAATGTTCGCAGTGGTATCCAAAGCCTGACTGCGCCCATTTCAATAGACAAAAACGAAAAGATCTGTGATGTTTCTTTACATTTATAATATTTAACTGTAATCACTAAACTCTTGGTATTCCATAGCTTTCCACAAGCCTATTCCATTAAAGTGATTTAGATCAGTCAAACCTGCAGGTCTAGATCTAGATCTACATCTTTATGTCTACACTCCATTCTACTGCAGCCACCATTCAAGTTTTTTCCCCTTTACATTTTATGTATTCCTAGTGCAGCTTGCATTTTCTTTAACTTATCTTTTGCCAAGAATCAACCAATCTCTCTCTATTTCTCTACCTGCCCCAAAGAAAAGGGAGACAACCTCTATAACTTGTCGCCTGACCATTTCTCCAAACCCTACCCTTTTTATACTTTGATTTGATTTTATGTTTACTATAAAGATTCAAAGACCTTACACCTCAATTCTACTCTGATAAATGTTATAATGCATAATGAGGATAATCTTTGTTTTATTTCTATCTGATTGTGCTGATATCACAGCTTAGTCTCTTCCCTGTGTACTTGCCAACTCTCCTCAGAGGAGAGTTTTAGCTAAGCTTTTGCTCTTAGTCTTTCCCTGTTTCAATGTTTGTGGTTTTTTCTTTGACACAAGTTTTAGCTCAACTTCCCTGTTTACTTGTAGTTTTTCCCTTCGCAAAGATCTACCCGATTTCTCAGACGTAGTAGCTCTAAAAACCTTCCTCTTAATTTGGGTTTTCCCTATAAGCAAACTTTTAGCTTTTGTTCTAAGAACTAACTGTTTGTAGTTTTTCCCTTGAGCAAAGATCTAACTGATTTAGCAGACTTCATAGCTCTAAAACCTTCCTCTTAATTTGTGTTTTCCCTATGAGCAAAGTTTAAGCTAAGCTTTTGTTCTAAGACTTAATTGTTTGTAGTTTTTCTTTTGAACAAAGACCTATCTGATTATGTGAATGTTACAGCTCTAGACACCTTTGAGCAAGGTTTTAGCTAAGCTTTTTTTCTAAGACTTAATTGTTTGTAGTTTTTCCCTTGAGCAAATAGCTATCTGATTTATCAGACGTTATAGCTTTAAAAACCCTCCTCTTAATTTGGGTTTTCCCTATGAGCAAACTTTTAGCTATGCTTTTGTTCTAAAACTTAATTGTTTGCAGTTTTCCCTTGAGCAAAGATCTATCTGAATATGTAGACGTGTTATAGCTCTAGACATCTTTGAGCAAGGTTTTGGCTAAACTTTTGATCTCAGAGCGAATTCCCTGCATTGGTACAAAGACCCAGCAGATAATACAACTGGCTAGGCCTTCGTGCCCATATCCCTGTGTCTATCCTCACCTCGACAATAGTGCAGCACCGTGTGCATCGCGCAGCGCCGGTCCCGGTCGAAACGCGCCGTGGCCGAGCCCGTGTGGACGTTCTCCGTGTCATCCGAGCCCACGGGCCACCAGCCCTGCCACAGGTACACGCAGTGGTGGTTGTCCACCATGTACAGGGCTGCCGAAACAGTAGCAAGTAGCAATAGAGGGTTTCACCAAAAGAGTTAAAAGTTTGTAGTCATTACTACTGCATTAGTTTTTAACCAATTAAATGTGAATGTCGCAGTAGAGCTTGGTTATCAATATGCAAGGCAAAAAAAAAAAAAAAAGGTATAGTGCAGCTCTAAGAATACAAAACGATACAAAGACGTTGATTAATAAGGGCTTATAATTGAATTGTTAAGCAAATAAACACCCATGATTAATAAGGGCTTATAATTGAATTTGTCAAGCAAATCAACGCCCAGATTAATATGGGCATATTATTTAATTTGTTAAGCAAATCCCTCCATTGCGAAACTAGCAACTCAGTTGTAAAAAAAAAGTAAAGTTGTCTCATGCTCTTTGACAGACCATTGGGGAACAAGAGTTAGTGTCCTGGTTGTACAAACTAGGCAAGCATTATTTGCAAGGTAGGTTGCTATTGCTTTACTTTAGCCATGACCCAAAAGCGTCAGCTGGGTTGACACAGAGAGCCCAGATATTATTGTTGATGTTATTGTCGTTGTGGTCTCTGAGCTTGTGCTCTTTTGCCTAGGGCCATGAAGAAAAAGGCAGCAGTTCTCTGCAGCTGTGCTGCGGTGGAATACAAAGCCTCGTGGAGGTCAGATCTCATGGGAAGAAACTGCTGTCTTGGTTGGCTAAGACTGAGGCATTGGAACAGTGTGTTCCAGTTTATTATATCTATTGGCAGTAGTAATTCCATCTATTGGGAGTGGTAATTCCATCTATTGGGAGTAGTAATTCCATCTAATCCTAACTGTTGAGTGACTAACCTGGTTGTGAGGACTTGTACAGATCCGCCTGCAGGAAGGGGAAGGGCGACGGAAGGTCAGGGACCCGGCTCGGGTTGAGCTGCTCGTGGACCTCGAACATCATGTTCACGCTCGACATGTGGAACAGGCGAATCGTGTGGCGGTATGGCAGCGGGTCTGAAGGGATGAGCAACAGTATATATATATAAGATGAAATATAAGATGGTAATCCTTTTTTGGGGGGGAAATGGAAACTGACATGCCCAATTACATTAAAAAAAAAAAAAGACATGTTGAATAAAAAATGGAGTTTTATATGAACTTATGATGAGGAGACATTAAAAATTCATCAAGAACTATTCCTAAAAATCTTTAACAAATCACACGCTATTTAAATACATGTATAATTAGAGTTTTGCAATCATAAATACATTTAAATGTGCACAGAGGAAATGAGGGAAACATTTTTTAGTTTTTTTGTATTGAATATGATGAGAATATAGTTTACATTAAATGTGGTAATATAATATCATCTACCAAGAAAATGTTCTTAGAGCAGCAAGAAGAAATAAACATTGTTTAAGCCCATGTTCGATTTTTAGCTGAAATGAAAAAGCTTCACTGATGTCTGTAATAATCTTTATTACCACGTTATAATTTTTACCCATTTGTACCCAAAAGTAATGATATCTTTGAAAATTAAAAAAAACCCAGAAGATTTTCAATTAATGTTTCTATGAAACAGAGACACAATTTAACAATCACCTCGGGTGTAAAATGCCCTGATTTATAAATCTCATTTAGAAAATACAAACGATTTTGATTTTGCTACTTTAGATATAATAAAAATCTTGTGTCGCAACATTACCAGACTTGATAAGTCCAGGATAGACCGATATAAAGTAAACAATGTTTTTTTAGTCGATACTGACTTAAGGCATAACTAACTAGCCTGGCAAATTCAAAACGAGCTAAGCTTTACCATGGTATTAGTATCCATACATAAACCTATTGAGCCTTCAAACCTAATTTTTAGGGGCCATCATTCATTATGTGCGAGGTTAAGTATGTTTTTATGGCACGTCGGCATAGTAACGACTGTATTGTATATTGTACGTGCAAGGTGTAATGAACAAACCTGTGAGCAACGAGTGGTAGGACTTCCTGTCTCGACTGTCGAGAGCGGCCCAGATCTCTGACTTCTCTTCGCCCTCGTTGACCTCCACAGCCGTGAGAGTGGCGCCCTTGTGTAGACTCAGCTCTAGCGGCGTGCTGTAAGGGTTAATGAAAAAGTTCATTAATTGTGTCACAACAAATGGAGAATCTTTTTAAACTCAGGGACAGTTGGAAAATGCCAGGTTAGAGCTTAGCTTTAGACCGTTGCAGAGGTATAACTATTTCTATCTCTAAAAAATTCACATTTTCTTCCCTTTTGCCTTGATTCTAGTCTTGATATTTAAAAAAAATGAACATCAATTTCTGATTTTAATAGCAAATTTTGTATACTGCTTTTCCCTCTCCCTTCTTTTCTATGTAACTCAGGCTAAATTACACCATAGTTTTAGCAATATGTATTTTATTTATTGCTTGATTTAAACAAATGTAAAGCGCTTTGAGCAACAATATGGGAAAGCTGCTATATAAATGTACTTTATTATTATTATTTTCCTACCCCCCCCCCCCCCTTTTTTTTTTTTTTTTTATCCATAAAAAACTACTAC
>RQTK01000560.1:184676-198774 GCA_003991915.1 Elysia chlorotica | reverse complement strand
AAAACTAAATAAATTTCCACCCCGGACTCACTTCTCCTGCAGCCTCTGGACAACATTACGACAGGCTTCTCTGATGTGTGTCGGGGACTTGGCACCGTGCCAGATGTACACCAGGCCTGTCTTCACGTTGAGCAGCAGGAGGGATGAGCGGCTCCGCAGGTGTTCTATAGACACGGGGATCTGAGGGAAACAAGCGGTACATGGGGATCTGTTAGAAATCCCTATAAAGTACAGGCTGAAAAATTTCACCATTGATTTAAAAATTAAAAATCACATGGGTGTTCAGTATAACTGTCTTTGGATATTGCATATCTTTCCTAAACTCTACCAAAAGTAAACATAATTTTCCAGGAAGGGGCCGAATTAAAGATAAGTAGATCAATAAATTCACGTGATAAACTCTGATTAATGAAAGAAAGTAAATTATTGACTTCGCTATTTAAGTTTGAAAAATTCTTAGAATTGAAAGAGTAAATAGTTTGTTTCCCCAATTAAGGCTGAATGATTTTTAGCATTGAAAGAGAGTAAATTACTGGCTTTCCTAATTAAAGCTAAATAATTTTTAACATTGAAAGAGAGTAAATTATCGACTTCCCTAATTAAAGCTGAATAATTTTTAGCATTGAAAGAGAGTAAACTGATTGCTTTGCTTATTAAGGCTAAATAATTTCTAGCATTGAAGCGGAGTAAATTGTTCACTACTTAAGGCCAACATCAGCTCTATTAATAGCCCAGCGGCTAACACGAGCTGTACGAGTCTGAGCCCTGACCTCCTGCAGACAGATTTCATTGTCGTAGTCCCCGCGCACACAGTACAGCCTCCAGGCTCCGAGGGTGTTTGTGTCTGGGTCCTCGCGCTTCCCGATGTGGACCATCATGGAGCCGGCGAACAAGTTCAGGAAGCACGGGGGTTCCTTGCCTTGCAGCACCCGCACCTGTTGGTAAAAGAGACGGATTGTGTCATGTGAAAATGGCTTTAAGTTGGTTACCTTTTGTGGCATTAGAACTATGGAATAGTAAATGCGTCCACATAAAACTGCTTTGTTATTCAAGGAGAACATAGCATATTTCCATCTATCCCAAGATTAAACTAGTTGCTACAAGTGCCGCTATGGGAGTGTGTGTGTCCCAACTGATGACCCTTCTATCTCCCATGCTCTTCTCTCTCTCTCCCTGTGTCTCACCTGAGGCCCCTTACCCCCTTCTCTCTTTCCCTCCCTCTCTCTGTCTTTCTTTGTGTGACTCTCTGTCTATCTTTCTCTCTCTCCCTTCCCCTCCCCCCTCTCTCTTCTCCTGCTTCACTCTAGGTGTCCAACCTAATGCCTTTTACCCCTTCTCTCTTTCTCTCTACTTACCTCTCTCTGTCTTTCTCTCTCTCCCTTCTACCTCTCTTCTTCCTTCTATCCCCTGTATCACTCTGGGTGTCCCACCTGAGGCCCTCTCTCCTCATCCAGCTCCACCGTCATCAGAGTGAACACACCTTTCTCGTTGATTTTCGAGCTGTTTCAACTCATCCAGTTCCACCGTCATGAGAGCTGATGCGCCTTTCTCGTTGATCGTCGAACTGTTGCCCTGCCAGAAGAAGTAGGCGCATCGTTCTCGGCCAGTCAGCGAGTTGCGGGCAGCACTTCCCTTCAGGCTCTTCAAGTCTGCAGGATTGGCACAACATAATATTCAGACATAGCGGGGGACAAAGTGACTCCGTCAAGAGGTGAGATCGGGTCGCCATTGGAGGATACCCACTTTAAAACCACAATAGGGAAAAACTTATTTATCAGACTTCTTTCCCTACTGGTTGGATCAGTGTAAGTATAATTTGATCGGCTGAAAAGGGAGTCGCAGTATCCCCGTCTCTATGTGGATATACCTAAAATTGTCAGATGTGAGTCTTTGGACCCACCAGCAATATTATACCCTAGCTGCTAACTGTAAATATTAAAGCTAAATATAAAAAAAAAAAATCAAGCAACACGCCAAGTGTAACACATAGCAACTCGACTCATGTCAACGATTTGTGAAACAAAGAAATCATACCTGGGTGACTTTCATCCGTCTCAGATTTAACGACTTGATGCTAGATTGTAAAATATTTGAATAAAAACTATCTACAATAGCTATACAAAAAGAGAAAATTGTGCACATGACTTGATGACAGATTGTATGATATTTGAATAAAAATCATCTAGAATAGCTATACAAGAAAGAGAAAATTTTGCACATGACTTGATGACAGATTGTATGATATTTGAATATAAACTATCTACAATAGCTATACAAGTAAGGCAAAATTTTGCAAATGGCTGCAGATTTGTACCACTTACTAGCATTGGTGATCATGTACTGCCAGCGTACGACGTACGTGTCGCCCTCGTGGAACTGTCCTCGGCTCAGAGCCGGGAGCTTGCAATGCTCGTACTCCAGGACGTGCCAAACGGTGACCTCGAGGGTCACAATCTCCTGGGTCTTGATGAAACCCTGCGGATAGGATGGTGTGATATTATTGTAGTTATCTCAACCATGACGCCGCACATGTGTTGTGCACATTGATACGCTCTTGGGCTAGAACCTCTTTGTACTGATCCGCACACATTCCATTTGGAAATAATTGACATGAAAGCTTTTAACTTTAAAATTTTTTTATAAAATTTCCCAAAATAGTGCACACACAAGGAATAGGCCTTAAATCTTGTGACGTCAAGTGGTTAATGTACAATACAGCCCCGCCCTCCCCAATTCCCAATAGAAAAAAAAAGTATAGCTTTACCTCTACCTTCAATTCCAAGATTATTCAAAGACCATAAACATTGTTACGGGTCTCTGTTTGCGTATAAACCATTATGGTTTGTTTTGTGTTTGAGCAAAAAAAAAAAACCCAAGAAAAAAAACATTCTTTTCAAATACATATTCTGAAGGACATGGATGAATAGAAATTATCCAAAAATAAAAGGATACATTGATAAGTTGTTAAAACAAAACTAATTATTAACGAGACCTCTAACATCCCCCCTGCCGCCCGTACCTGCATGTCCTCTGACCACTTGACCCCCCGACCGACGTGAGCTCCGTCCAGCTTCAGACTGACCGGCGCCGCATTCAGGGGCAACATCTGGGCAGCGTCAAACGGTTTCAGTTCCGCCACCGCTTCTTTCTGTGAGTCATATTATCATTATATATATATATATACATATAATGATCATTTTATTCATGATGGTACAGGTATATTATTTTCTTCTTCACAAAAGTTTTTATTCATCATTAAGTTATGAAGATAACAATTTTGTACTCATAATTATCATGTTTTGTGATGAGTAAGTGTACCTAAACTGGAAGTGAGAACAGACAAACTAAAACAGTGAGATTCATTAGCATAATAATGAGTTCATGCTTACTGGAGAGAGAGACAGAATTAAACAAAGCAAAACCACAAACAAAATAAGACCAACCAATCTATTTGAAAATTCAAACAAGGATTCAAATTTTGAAGAATACCTGTAAATTTTCGGTAGAATCTTGACCTTTCACCCCAATGAGCCGCGACGAGTCTGGCCAATCGGCAAACTTTTCCCGGAACAGAATGGTCTCCATGTTCTGGTTGACCTTGCCAAAGATCGCCCATGTAGGTCGCTTGTCCGCTTGCGTTGGGAGACCCCCATCCTCTTCAGCTGTAGGGGGAAAAAAATCCCACAATGAGGCAAAGTGTCCTTTCAAACATCTAGTAGCACAGCCCTTACTTCATTACTTAGGTAGGAGAGAGAGATTGGAATATAGCTTTACTCTTTTATGAAACTAATCAGTTACGATTTAACTTGAGTCATCTTAAAGTTTGGTTCTTATTACTTGAATTCAATGATTTTTTAGAGATACAAATTTTACAAACTTATTTTTGATTCTTCCTTTCTTGTATGGCCTACATTTATTTATATTTCATGTACCCCCCAAAAATGGCTTATTGACTATTTGGGGAGGGAGGGAGAGAGGGAGGGAGAGAGAGAGGGAGAGAGAGAGAGAGAGAGAGGTAGAGAGACACTTACTTCTGAGGGGAGAGAATGGACTGACAGCACTCATGGAGTAGTCATATCCTTTCTCGTAGAGCTGCTTAGCCAGTTTCATGCCGAGCTTGCGTTCCTCCTTCGAGACAGCTTTACCCTGCCACACGTAAAACTCGGGTCCAAAGTCAAACACGAAAACCTGCAGGAGGGAACAGAGCCATTAAAGAGATTAGAAACGCTGCATCACAATATTTGAAACACTGTATGCAGAGAAATACACTCAAGTTAAACTATGGCCTCAAACATGTATTTTCCTAAACACTTATTTAAATTGTACAGTTACAGTTTAATATAAATATGGGACAAAATATACTTTTAGCTTCCCCCTGAATGGTTGATTTTAAGTAGATCCCCCATACATCTTGTGACCAATGATCAGTTTAGACCTATAGGAGACCAAAAATGTACAGACATATACATATAATAAAACATCCATTAACTTAGAATGAGATAAAAATTATCTGTTTAAAAATAGAAGACATTTTGTCTTTAATAAAAAAAAAATGATGAAAATTCTTCATTGTTTACTACATATATTTATTTTTTATGAGTCCTTTGTTCTTTAAATTCAAGGAAGTGGTTGTAATATAATCACATAATATATTTGAAATTCTAATTTTCTGAAAACATGGAACCTTTAAAAAAAAAAAAACGCAATTAATTATGTTTATATCATATAAAGAAGATGATATATAATTTAACAAGTCATATTTGGTGTCCATTCTAAAAAACAATTACCAGGACATAAAATTATCCACTGGCAAGGTGTACTGACTGAAATTTTAAAAGGTTGGACAATTTTAGTAGTAAAATCGTCAACTATATTGGCAGTAAATTTTTAGAACATTGGCAACCCTGCCACGAACTGAGAACTGCGTGAGACAGACCTGGTTGCGTTTCAGCATGGCGTGTTTCGGCGTGGCGCCCCAAAACTCCTCACACGGCAGCAGCGCGTTGCCCTCCAGGCGGTAGATCATGTTGGCGCGCGTCATCGAGCTCTCGTACAGCTCGTCCTCAGAGTCGGGTCCTGCCGCTGGAACCACATAGACAAAGATATAGACAGAAAAAGTTAAACTAAAGGTAAAACTTATACGCCTCAGATGTAAAATAGTCTATCGGTTTCAAATAGGCTGTAAATCTAAAGTACTTTAAGAGAGGGGATCGATCATTGTATAAGTGCGGGCAAGACTTCAATCTTCTTAAATGTAAACAAATTTACAATCCCTGTTGCAGGTTCCCATACAACCGAACTTCAAATTAATTTCATGGTTTGGATAATTTAACCGTCAACTCAAAATTGTTGTTTTTTTAAACATCCAACATTAGCAATCTATATTGTAGATAAACGCAAACCGGTTTTATTCTGATCGTAGTTGTGGGTTCAATGCGATAACCAAGGCTGGGCTAGGGGGTGTGTGAGTGGGTCAACTATTTTTTCTAAACAATATCTCTGGACAAAGGATAACACGCTTTGAGATTTTAGAGGATTTCACTTGCTCCCAAAATGCTTCTTGGTTAAAAAAAGCTCTGCTACATGTTCTTAACACCAACCTTGACACTGCTTGTCCCCCTGTAGAGCCGCCCAGAAGGCCTTGCCTGCCCCCAGGTGGTCGCGCGCCTGCGTCACCGTCTGGACCTCAGGGCACTTCTTGCATCCCAGGTCCTTCTTTTGATATATATAGCCCGCAATCTCACTGGCCTGGACATGGGGGAGGAAAAACAATCCATGGTGATTATTCAAAGGCAAAACATGGAAATATTTTACTTAGGTTAAACAAAAGTAGCTGAAAACAAAAGAAAAATGAAATTGAAGGGGAAACAAGATAAAATGAATGAAAAATACCAAAAATAAAAAAAGGAAGAAAAAATGTTTCAAAGACACACACACACTAACACACACTTTCTCATTTTTCTGTATGAACTAATTAAGTAATAGGCCACTTATTTTTGTCTTAGCAAGCTATTGGCTTTTTGCCCTATTATTGATTGGGCACACTTGAAAGTTGATTTTAAATGGCTAAACATTCCAGTGCATAAAACAATTTTGATAATTTTTTGTATAACTTAGTCCTCACAAGCAAAGAAGGCAAAGCTGAAATGCCCTTGTATAATTGATGCTCCCATGGTATGAACAAAAGTGTCGACTGGATATGTAGAAAAATCATTTCTCCATCAGCTATGATTATGCACTCAGCAATGTATAAAAACATAATTATATACAAACTAACAATTTATGGCTAATTTAGTAAAATTTTCTATGCAAAACATCTCAAGATACGGGTCCTAGAACCAGCTGAAATTGATGTACCAAGTTATGCATAGTGTTAGTGAGGATAATGATGAGCTCCCGCAAAGTCCCAAAACTGTAAAAAAATCTTGATCTACGGATTTTTCCAAACTTTAAAACACCAATATGTGAACACCAAATCAAGCATGAGCTCTGTCTGACCTTGGCCTTCTCGATGACGTTGGCAAACTGTCCCTCCCACTGGATGATCTTGTCCGGAGTGACCAGGATGTAGCAGTCCCCAGAGTTGATCGATCGGCCGTGGGGCTCCACTAGCCGCGTCTGCACCATGCGCCGACCTGGACAGAGAGAGAGAGAGAGACAGCAGAGGTGATAGGCTGGAGGTTCGAGTCCAGAGATAGAAGACAAAAACTGTGAGGCAACCAGGGTGAGTCGGACAAAAGACTGAGTTTTTACTATTAAAGTAGTTTACAATGTGTTAAATAAAGATCCTCAAATGCACTATAAAGCAAAAAAAAAAAAAAAAAAGAATTGATTTATACAAAACGATACTTTATCTCAGTCCTGTGATAGCCTTGAGCACAGATCCAGGCTCAAAATGGATGGTCCCTTTTTGACTTGACTTTGCAAAAGAGGCAGCCAGCGATATGTGAACTATAGCAATACCTCAGAAAACTGTCTCAGCCAAAAGTAAATGACATCCCTTTTTTTCAATGTGCATATGGATCTTATTTATCCTGCAACCAGAGGGTTGATCAGGGTTTAGCTTAATCCTTTTCCCACCATGACGCACACATGTGCTTGTTGATATGCTCTTGTGCTAGCATTTATATTTTACCATATATATTTGTAAAAATTGTCCCAAAATAGTGCGCAAACAAGGAATAGGCCTTAAATGGTGCAATGTGAACAGTTTAAACCAAACCTCCTGGTACAGCCTAAAAGTTTATTTTATCCGAAGCTTATGCATTGTTTATCTTAAACCTCTGAAAACAATGAGCACTGACTCAGGACTCAATATAGAAAGTCCCTTTCAGCTTCCCTCTGGCAAACAGGCAACTAATGATGTGTGAACTATATCCATACTTGGCTTCAAGTAAATGACTTCCCTTTTGATTTGATCCCCCAAACCTATGCATTGTTTTTGGATACGTTGCAGCCAATACAAGAAAACCATTGATAGAAATCCATATATTCAGCACACAGATCAAAATTATCAGTACCTTTGATGTCCCTTTTGTATTCATTGAAATCAGCCTCACTGCAGAAATAGGCTGTACTCCCCCTTTTTCCAATGTGCCTCTTCCCACCACGACGCACACATGTTGTCCGCAACCAGGGTTTATGTAAAGCAGACCCCCCCATCATGCAGTAAGACTGAACATCCCACCTTTGACGTGCAGCAGCATGAGGTCTGTGAATGGGTCCAGCCTCTGTCCATGGGGCGATGAGGCAGAGTCTGACCGACGCAACTCAACTTGCTTGAAGTTCTCATTGCTGGCGAGTCCGGCAAGGGCTGCCTGGGCAAAGCCTGCACCACGCGCCACTGGACAGAAGGGTTGAAGGGGGGTGAGGGGGGAGTATAGGAGTTGTGAACATGCTTTGGCGGCTAGCACATACAAGGCATTGGTTTTGTTTTATTTTAGTCGCTTATCAATAATATAAAACATATAAATCATTGGTTTTTTATATGTTTATCGATAATGCAAAACATAGTGTCTTTTTTTTAGTTTGATTATTTTTGGTGCTCATCACTGATATAAAACATCTTGTCTTTGGTTTTTGGTGCTTATCAAACATAAAGTCATTTGAAGATCATTAACATGATGCTCACTATTACTGATTTTAACATTTACATGAAGCTGATATCAACTTCGGAACTTATTATTTTTCAAGATTAAGGAAGAATAATTTTTACTGAAAATCCCAGTCTTTTTTCTGTATAAAATTTCCACAGCCGTTTGTAAACTCACAGTGCTCCTTCTTCATCCTCTTGAACTCTTTCTCCGCGGTTCCGAGCTGGACCTGCGTGTACTCCTGCTTGATGTCTACCCTCTGAGCCATCGTCTTCAGCGGGTTCACGCTCTTGGCCTTCGTCTTACGCTTCGGTCGCAGCTTCCGGAATGTTGGCAGACTGAGGGGGAGACAAGACCAGGTGACATTAAGAAGGTTCTATCTACACTTTTGAGAAAAACGCAATTGAAATTATGGACTATTGACAGATTTTTGTACCAAGCCATTAGTCGTAATGTTTCTTCTATTTTATAACTGGGCTGCCATCGTCTTCAGCGGGTTCACGCTCTTGGCCTTCGTCTTACGCTTCGGTCGCAGCTTCCGGAATGTTGGCAGACTGAGGGGGAGACAAGACCAGGTGACATTAAGAAGGTTCTATCTACACTTTTGAGAAAAACGCAATTGAAATTATGGACTATTGACAGATTTTTGTACCAAGCCATTAGTCATAATGTTTCTTCTATTTTATAACTGGGCTGCAAATCTATACAATTTTTGTTTTGATGATTCTTCTATACATATAGAACCTTATCATGCTGTTATCTTTAATTTTACCAAAACTGCACTTGGGATCTTTTTAATGTCATTTCACTAATGGAGGTGATTTGTTTGCTCAATGTCCAAAGTCAGCTCTAAATAGGGTATGTTGTGGACAGGTCCCAAGATTAGCGTCTGATAATTTATGTACACGAGATAGGGCAGGGAGACCTAGATTCCTGTCTCAACCAGTCACATTATACTGAAACCTACCCACCCAGAAGAGAGCAAAATCGTACAATAACGTTTTTTTTTATGGATTGTGTCTTTCAAACCGAGAACTTCCTGATTGGAAGACAAATGACCTGTACCGGCTTGCAAGTACTTATTGAAATAATCCTCACTGCATAATAAGGCTGTACTTAAATATTATTGGTCATACACAGTAGATAGGTATATAACCCTCCCTAAATTCAGTCCGGAAATATAAAACAAAAAGTTACATGTCATTGGCTTCGATGAAGATGTTATCGAAATCATCAGCCGTCATCTCCACAGTGTCATGGATGTCGTCAATAGACTTGACGGCCAGAATCTTGTCCATCTCTTCGGCGATGCTGGGCACCGACACCTGGACTGGAGGTTCCTCCTCCTCCTCATCCTGCGCAGGCTTCGGTTTCGCCGCCTCTACAGTCACTGTTGGGTCTGGATGCAGTTTAGTCAGAAAAAATTAGAAAAACATGTAAACACAGGTAAATTTATCCTCAGTCATTATATGAAGGGTAGAAAGTATGTTAAAGGCCAAAGGGAAGGTAGAATTGTTTCAAAAGTTGACACGGGTAAAGATGGGTGGGAAGTAATCAAACGCAAGAAGGCAATTAATCAATGCTTATCAATTTGGTGATGATGATAAGGATATTGGAGGCAAAAATCTACATGACAATCCTCTAAAACTTCGCAACAAAATAAAGTTGGCCTAAAATAAACATATAACTACAGAAGAAAAGTAATGAAAAATGATGATTTATGTTAAAATCCTTTCAACGTTTAAAACAAAATTTTGTAAGCCTAGAATAAACAGACAACAACAGCAATAACAATGAGAGTAGTGATCCATGGTATAGCCCTTTTGCAGTTTCTTAATAAATGTAAAAGGGAAAAGAAAAACTGATTATCACTCACCGTGAATAATCTCTTTTGGTAGCGGGATTTTGGCGATGGCCTCTTTAGTCGGAGTGACAGGGGAGGCGAGAGGGGAGTTGCCGTTAGAGCTGGGCTCTGTTGGTTTTTCAGGGCGACACGTGGGGAAACATGGGAGGGAAACAACACAAGTCATGCAATGTCAGATGGGTCGGGTACACAACATCCAGATATATCAATGGGCTAGGAAAATACCAAATTCGCTGAAAATTCCCCAACCCCTTCCAAATCATATACTAAAACAGTATGCAACACTTCAAACACAGAAACTCTCATTAAAAAATATACATAAAAAGTCAAAGCTAAGAATTCCATGTACTTGCCAGTTAAGTTTCAAACAATACATTTTTTGTAAATGAGTACTGTAACCAAAGGAACATCATTGTAATAAGTTGTGGATTTTTCAGATTAGGATTATCCTGAGCTGCAGCAAAAAAAAGGAGTTCACTATTAATGACCATTCATGTCCAGAATCAGATGATTTTGGTGTCATATCATGCTAATTTAAAGACAAAAAGAAGGAACACACACAAAGACAAAAAGAAGAAACACACACAAAGACAAAAAGAAGAAACACACACAAAGACAAAAAGAAGAAACACACACAAAATCCCCCCCTCCAATTTTACTTGCATGACTCATCTCCTCCTTACCTTCATTTTTCGGTAGGTTTTTCAGTTTCTGCACCAACGGGCTGTCCACACTGGTGTCTGACTCTGCAGATGGACAGGAATGAATATTATTTTTCATTGAAATTTATGTACATGTATAAGTAGATTTTTCAGACATAGATAGTACCAAGCGTTTATTTAAAAAGTTGAGAGATGGGAGATGAGGGATCATCACAGTTTGAAAGCTCCGAAGAGATTGAGAACATTAAACATTATTTCTTTTCCACAAAAACTACCAGGTTTTAAAGATTATATCTTCCCATTGAGCTTATTTCCAACAGGGGTGGAAGCTTGACTAGGTAGTAACATCCAGCAGGCCACCAACTCCCTGGAGATTGGCCAACAACAACCATGCTGAGCATACCTACAATACCAGGTTAGTTGTGCAAACAATTACAACAAATTATGGTTGGCGGATTTTATGTTGCTCACTGTCAGCAACTCTGTTTTCTCAGAAACAGGTCCCAAGCTCAAAGCCTGACAATTTTGCACGCTGTCAAACAGAGACAGAGCCAAGATATCAGGACTCCTGTCTTATCTGGTCAAATTATACTGACACCAACTGAACTACCTGGCCCCCCACAAACAATTAACTAAACACAGACGCAGTGATTTTGTCAGCAATGCTCATGAAATCAGACTTTTTTTGGTTGTACTATATTTCATATCATTTAAAACAATAAAGATAGATTACAATCTTTGTTCAGATTGAAACAATAAAGATAGATTACAATTTTTGTTCAGATTTGAAAACTCTATCTTTTTATCTATCAAATAAAATATCTATAACCGCCACATACATCTAGGTGATGTGACTCCATCGAGTTAATAGCAAAATAAATTTTGGAAAAAGAAAAGAAGTTTCCAGTTTTCTTACGGGCCAGCTTTCCAGCAACAGTGAAGCGCTTGACATCTGACTCCTCCACGCGAACCTTCCATGTCGACTTGGCGGACTCGATCTGGTTTAGGCGGTCAGCGATGCTGGTTGGTCTAGCAGCCGACTCTCCAGATTTCCCCCTCAGTTTGACCACGACTTCTGGTGAGCAGATCAGATCGTCTTTCTTGCCGACCCGTTGCTTCCATTGCTCCTCGCCACTAGTTTTCAGTTGGTTTAATCTGAGGTGGAGGAAGAGGGAACAAACATGGCCTTATTATTATTTACAATGATTAATTGAAGCTAATGTTCTACGCTATACTTTGGCAGCTAACAGATTATGTAGAGATTTTGTTAGGCAAGCTCTATTAATCTGCAGTATGAATTTATAATCACTTTGCGACAAAACTGAAATGGTCATATTTTGGAAAAACTTCTCAGTAGAAGAACATTTGAAAAGAACTATTTACTTCAATTCCATTTATAACCTAAAGCAATCCTCAAACTTGTGTGCTAAAATTTTTTTTCTTAGTCATTCTTTTATAACAAAGATGACTCAGACAGTCCATACCTGTCAGCAATGGATCCCCCTGGAGTCCTGGTAAGGTTGGAAGCAGGGGTCGTAGCTTCCGCCTCCCGCATCTCGTCTGGTGTGATGGGCTGTGTCATATGCCGTCCCTCATATTTGAACTTTCTACGGGGGGCCGGCTCAGCATCCTGGAATGGGTCAGCCTTTTCCTCCGCAGTCAGTTCTGGTGGTTGTGTCTTGTATCTGAGGAGGGGGCACAAAAATAAAGGGTTATAATAGACTAAAGGATTTGACACTAAAAAAATTGTTTCAAAACTTCATCAAATACCATACAATTTTACACTGAAGCTATGTAACGTATATGCACTAGATATAATTATTATATACATACATAGTGTTCCTGTTACATCTTTACACACACTATAAATTTATTGCGATAATTTCATTTCACCCCAAAATCTACCTTGAGACCTGAATTTGCAATTCTTCGATAGATCGCCCAAATAATATTTTCTGGGAAAAAAACACTTGAATATTTGAACAAGAACACTATAAAAGCCTTGTGCGTGTTGCGTAAAGCAAGATTGACCTTTTATATGAACAGCCATGCGTATAGCAATATTGAGGTAGAAACACTATAGACACGTCCACAATTTTTAGGACTGAGGGTAGCCTAGATATAGGTCTAAATTTTATCAAATGATATCAGAGCAATTTTTTTCTTTATTTGCATAGAATCTTGGTAGAAAATAATTTGCTTCTTTTGACAGCATGAAAATGATGGCTTGAAGTTAAAAAAAGGAGCAGCTTGACTAGACTTTTCTTTCAGATCTAGAAAAAAATCTAGAGCTCGGCCAAACCATAAACCTCTTTTTGAATCTAGATTTTCTAGATTTAGATCTATAGTAAATCTAGTGATTAACTTTAGACTTTCGTGACATCCAATGAGTGTATGACACTAGACTATAGATCCAGTTACAGATTTCTAGACCAGTCTAAGAATTTAAAGAATATTAAATCTACGGCTGAGCTTTCTAAAACAGTTCTGTTGATTTTAGATTCAAGAGATAGGGGCGGGCGTATGGGCATAAATCAACTGTTCTGTTCTGGCCGTATAGGCCTACATAGTCTCAATGTCCATTCGCTGTTAGTCTTCAGGTACAGATTTGATTCGACGTTTGATTGTTATACAATCATGCAAAACATTGTGTTTACCGCTTGATCTTATACATAGTGAGGCAACTTGTTTCAAAACCAAATATTTTTGATCATTCAAACTACAGCCATGGAAAAAATCTTCAAAAACCTTAACAGCGGGCAGGAAGGATTGTAAACAAAAGGGAGAGCACTCTCCTTTACTAGCCTGGTTCAGAAGCCATACGATAATTCAGCTAAAAAACTGTAACTAAAAAACACCAACAAAACAAACAAACACACACCAAAACAACAACAATATAAAAAACAAACAAAACAAAAACAACAACAACACAGACACAAAACAACAACATGAAAATAACAATAATCAAACAAACAAAATTAAACAACAAAAAACAAAACAAAATAAAAACACCAACATTAAAACAACCAACACGCACGCCCCCCGCCAAAACAAAAACAAAACAACAGCAAACCAGAGCATACCCTATTCCCTTTGTAAAATGTAAGGATATTAACATATGGAGGCACCCAGCATTAATCATCAAGAAAAAGGGGAATCTAAAACTCGATAGACCTTAAATACTGAGGATGCTACGCAGAGGTTTTAGGATACACTAAAATAATTTCTTGGACCAACGCCCGAACATGATCTTGAATTGTGACTAACGATTGCTCTCGTAATTATAATTATTTATAGTTTGCCTTGCGCAATCGCAATAGAACGTTTCTTTGAGAGTTAAAGATATATAGATAAAGAGAGAGAAAGAAAGAAAGAGAGAGAGAGAGAGAGCGCGAGAGAGAAGGGGGATTAAGAGTGGAAGAAATAGTGAGAGAGGGTGAGGTATAAAGAGGGTACAAGGGATAGAGACAGACAGACAG
>RQTK01000560.1:125455-153712 GCA_003991915.1 Elysia chlorotica | reverse complement strand
TCTCCTCCCAAGTTCTTACCTTTACCCTCCCTGGCTCTCTCCTCCCAAGTTCTTACCTTTACCCTCCCTAGCCCTCTCCTCCCAAGTTCTTACCTTTACCCTCCCTCCCAAGTTCTTACCTTTACCCTCCCTGGCCTTCTCCTCCGCCTCCTGACTGGTTGAGACCGGATCTCCTTCGGCCGTCACCGACTGCCTTCGCGAGGCGGGCTGTGATTGGTTCAGGCTCGTCACTGACCCTGACCTTGACTGGGCCCTGGACGAGGCCTGGGAGAGGCACATCTCGGCGTGCTGAGCCATCATCTGGCGCTGGTCTTTGAAAGGCAACGTCTGATGGAAAATACAATGGTAGGCTTGTACGTTGGACTACAAAAGAACTGACCTTGAAAAATTAAAAAAAATGGGTTATAAAAAACTGTAATGCGTTGTGGGGATCTGTACAAGGCTTATGGCTTGTTCAAGTTTGGATACTCTATAAAATGATAGCCGTTCAACTGTCTCTGCGCTATCTCTATACGTCTCTGACCAGCACTTCACATTTCTCACCGTTTAGTCATTATGAAAGTTAAAAAAAAACAACAACCAACAACCCAACTTATTCCATGAAAACATTTCTGTTATTATGGACGCAACAGCCCTTTGTCTACAAGATAAAACAAAATAATTCTTCAAAAGACCAAAAGTGGAAATCGGCTTGGGTAGACTAAACGTTATTATGTAATGAATTACAAAGTTCCTATAGAGAACATCACAATTAAAATACATGTACTTACTAAATCAGGGAACACACATTCCTCTGGATTCCCTGACGACAACGATAGCCTATTATAATTAAATACAACCTAGAAATGTAAATGTATTAAAAAAACCCTGACGACACACTGTAGGAATTCAGCGACTCCTGGCGGGTCTCTAACCCTTCCCAGGCTTGTACTATTCCTATCTTAATTTCATTTAATTTGAGTTACAGAGTTAGTTGTCAAGGCTAACTTCAGGGTATAATTTCAAGTGTATTTTCAAGTATATTAAGTCATCAAGCAAACGCTGTGTTTTCGTGTGCTAGCACGAGCAATCAGACTAATTTTTGGAACCCGTTGGGTATGAGATACGTAGAACAGATAGGAAGACAGAGAGGGAGAGAGAGAGAGAGAGAGAGAGAGAGAGAGAGAGAGAGAGTGAGAGATAGAGAGAGAGAAAAAGAGAGAGATAGAGAGAGAGAGAGAGAGAGAGAGAGAGAGAGAGAGAGAGAGAGAGAGAGAGAGAGACAGACAGACAGAGAGAGAAAGAGAGAGGGACGGGAGGGCTACACCCTGTAGTGGATGAACAGAGTCTTGTAAATTAAGAACAGTAGGTGGGAAAATCGTTAAGACTTGAACCACAACGAATGGCTGCGTCCTGTAATTTCTTCTTACTAACTTAAACCTTTGCTAGCCTGAGAACTTTGGTTGAGTGTAAAAAAAAACCCCAACAACTTAAGACTGTTACCAAAATGAATTGTTGTGTCCTCTGTAATTTCTTCTTACTAAACTAAACCTTTGCTAGCCAAAAAACTTTGGTGTAGTGTAAAAACTCTTAAGACTGTTACTAAAACGAAGTGATTTGTGCTCTGAGTTCCTTCTTACATACCTAAACTTTTGTCGGTATGATTGTTATTTTTTTGGTTAATTATAAATTTATAAAAAGCCCTTTTAGACTTCAAACACAACGAATTGCTACGCCCTTTGACTTCTTAATAGCGTAAATTTATACCGGTACATTATCAGGATTTTTTTTTAATCAAGTGTAAAAACCCTTTACTTTAACCAGAACGAATTGCTACGTCCTCTGATTTATTTCTTAATAAAGTAAACCTATACCGGTACATAATCAGCAATTTTTTTGATTAAGTGTAAAAGCCCTTTATACTTTAACTATAACGAATTGATGAAGCCTGCATTTTTTTCTTACACACCTACACTTATGCCAGTAAAAGAATTTCTTTTTTTAGTAAGTGCAATAACCGTTTAGACTTAAACTACAACGAATTGCTGCGACCTGTGTGAATCACGCTCGGGTTTGGAAGCGGACCTGGGCTCTAGGTTTGGGTTACGGTCGAGCGTGCAGGGTGGACTTAGGTAAATAGTTGTCCTGTTTTTCTCGCAGTTGGAAGTCCAAGGTTTCATTGTTTTCTTGTCCATGCCTGGACGATTGTGGGCTTGTACAGGTGGAAGAATTAGAACTTTACTGCTCTGTGAGATGTGAGAGTGTATGAGTGTGCGGGTGGGGAGGGGGGTGTCTTAAGAGAACAACTTCGTAGAGGACTTGGGTTGGTTGAAAAGTGTAATAAGGGGATGGTATACACAGAGAGACAAACTGAGAAAGAAAGGAATAAAGAGAGAGAGAGAATGAAAGAGATAGAGACATACAGAAAGACAGATAGACAGGCAGATGGAGACAATGACATATTTGTCATAAAAAAGGAAGATCGAGAAACAGAGAAATACAGAGATAGAGACTAAACAACAACAACAACAACAACAACAACAACAACAACACTGCCACCACCACCACTACCACACCCAACAAAAAACAAAAAACCAATAAGCAAACAAATCAGGATAGCGATCGAGTAAGAGAAATGTGAATATCACCTCACTACAAAGGTACATCAAAGCAAAGCTACGTTAATGACTTGAGCATGGCGCTGTTTGTTTTTCTTCCCAAAAATAATTTTGTGGGTTTCGACATTAAAGTCAAGTATAGATAGCTATTTTATTTTAGATAAAATTAATTACTTCTGGATTTGAAAAAAATGACTAAGAAGCTGCAATATCTATGACCAAATTTTGACAGTGAACTATGTATGTTATTATAGGTCTCGATAATTATAAAAAAAGGCCCATAACTCAGGAACACGAAAAGTGATAATATGTACACTGGAGTTCAATCCTATTCATAGTTCCATAGATCCTAGACATACGGAGCCAATCAGCCACCAGAAGACCGCTAAGTCTATTTTCCATTCTAAAAAACAAACGGTAGAAATCTCCCCTAACCCACCTGGGTGTTGAACCTGGACGCCTGTTTCCGGTTCTTCCTCCTGTTGACCGGCGCAGAGGACTTGGCGGGAGCTGTGGCCTTGACCTTGTCCTGACCCCGCTGGGAGAACAGCTTGACCTTCTCGCTGAGGCTCAGTCTTGGGAAAACGTAGGAAGAAACAATCAATTGTGTTTTTCATATAAAGAACATTATGACTTTCATTGAAAGAACAGTATAGAATTTTAGGACAGCATGCGCAGTTCCAACGGTAGCGTTATACAGACGCGAACTATTATTTGCTACGTGATGGGGAGATTTTTAAATTTACCAATTAGATTAATGTGCAGCAAGTAATACGTGGCTAACAGAGGCTTGAGATCCGTAGGGGAAGAAAACAGACCAATAAATGAGAAGAGTTTCTTCATTATGTATACTTCCTACCGAGTTGTTCTTTATACATGTATACAGTGCAATCAACTTGAACATGCACTATCATATACCCGCTCACGGGCATTTTATCTAAAAAATACGATGGGCTACAAAACTTGAGGCCACAGAAAACAACATTAAATTAAAGTTTTCAGTGCCTTGACTTTTTCCATGCTAAATAAAGGAAACGGGATTGAAAACTACCGAGGCCAAAGTTAGACCAGGAAGCTGACAGGAGTTTTCGGTTTTACTAAACTGCTCGAGGCACGCGTCTTTACCGAGCAAAACAACTTAAGTAAATTACCCAATTGGTCACGAATCTCACAACCAACAGGACTGTTTAGTTGGGAATCGTGGACCGATTTGTTCCAACTCCATTGAAAGCAGGAACGAGATACATGTATAACTAAGAAGTTCTGAGCCAACTTAAGAACGAAAAACAAAAACAACAACAAAAACAAAACAACAACAACAACAACAACAACAACAACAACAACAACAACAACAACAACAACAACAAGAACAACAAACAAATACCATTACCTTCACGGCCAATCGAGCCGAAATAAGAGAAACACAATTACTGGTCACGAACAATTATCTCATTATCTCCCACAGCTGCTGGAGAAACTGATGACATATATAATAACTATCTCGGTGTTAGCTCGAAGCTATGTAGAAACTCAGTATCCTTTAGGTACACATAATTATAGTTATGGAAAGATCTACAGTATAAATGTATCTGACAGTCAAGCTCGTATAGCGATGCTACGGGATATTTCATACTCAGGGTAGGCTGATCCTGTGTGTCGTTGTCACGGGGACAAAACGACGGTGGCGACTTTTAATTACACGGGCTGACTCCCTGGCGTGGCACACTAGGTAGGATCTGATGCCGGTTTTGTCCTGGCATTGTCTGGGCCTACTGCAGGTTAAATAATGGATGGCTGGACCTGGTGTGTGGGTACACCACATATACCTACAGCCCGTACACATACCAACAGTCACGGGCTGGGACAGCTAAAATTTATTAATGCGAAGTGTGATGGCGGGGTAGTGTAATAGTGTTTGGGTGTTGAGAAGGGATGTAGAGTCACTGGGTGCATAACACTGGAGGACAGATTTGCGCATGATAAATATATAATACACACACACACACACACACACACCGATTCACTGACAGTGGGAGAGACAGGCAGAGGATAGAAAGAAAGGAGAGAAATAAAGAGAGGAAGAAATCGAAAAACACAGAATCTGTTGAGATAAATAGATAGATCGATAGATAGACAGATTGAGTGAAACAGAGAAATATCAAGAGAGAGAGAGCGAGAGAGAGAGAGCGAGAGAGAGAGAGAGAGAGAGAGAGAGAGAGAGAGAAAGAAAGAGAGAATGGATGAGACAGCGACAGGAGAAAGAAAACAGATGAATCATAGAGAGGAGAGAGAGAAGGGAGTAAATAGTAGACATTAGGGTTAGATTTGAGGAAAGAAGGTGACGTCACTAATGTACCTAACACTGCTTGGAAATTTAGAGACAATAATGACTTAGAAAAATACGCCCGGGGTTGGGAGAATAGAAACCTTGCGATGGTGTACTTCACAACAAAAACCAAGACGACAGATAAAGGAATCTGTACTGGCGTCCAATTGTAACTCAAAGCTTAACTTACGGAGCCAATGAGTGATCAGAAAATCCCATATCTAAGGGTTGTTGTTGTTGTTGTTGTTGTTGTTGTTGTTGTTGTTGTTGTTATTGTTGAGTTGGTTTAACGTCCAACATCAGCACTATATAGGCTTGTGGACAAATCCCAAGACTAACGTCTGACAATTTTATGTGCTGCCACACACGAGACAGGGCGGAGATGCCATGACTCCTGTCTAAGCAGTCACAGTATACTGACACTGACCCAATCGGTAGGGAGCGCAATTGCCAGGACTCGAACCTGGACCTTTTAGGATGGAAGCCAATGTTCTACCTCAGGACCACCGCCCCCATCCCCCATAAGGGACATGATTATGTCCTCCCTTATCGATGTGTGGGTTGCAAAGCCTGTGATTTGGAGCCCTGCCCCATTCCCGTCACTACCCAGTACTACTCACTTGGCCAGTTCATCGTCCGACTGCTGCTCCGTCCCGTCATCCTCTATCATACTGGACGGCCTTGACCTGTTCACCACTTCCGGTTTGGGCAGGTTCATGACGTTGATCCTGCCGGTACTCCCGCGAGCGCCGGTGGCGGATGGGGCGGGTCCGCCTTGACTTCCGCTTCCGATCTGCGCAGCAGACGACACCTCGTCGTCCGTGATGGGCAGGGTTTGGGAGCGCTCGCGCTTCTTCCGGTTGATGTACCTGGACACACAGGGGATGTGGTGGTTTAAAACAGTGATTAGGTTAAATACGGCTACCTAAAATAATTGTCTGTAGAATATAATACAAACATTATAATTATATATGTATGTCAAAATAATGCTGCCTAGATATAAATTCTTTTTGTTTCTGATTGGTGTGTAGAAATGTCCATCAACCATTTACTGATAAATTAGCGCTTGCAGTTGAGGATGCCTCTGTGCGTCTTCTTACACACACACACACCCACCTACCCACCCACACGCGCCCACACACACACACACACACACACACACACATTCACTGTCACAAAGCTCATATTGTCGTAGCATTGAAAATTCAGAGCTGCTGACATAACACCAAAAAACGTATTTTTGAAGATTTCCAGACATGTTTTGGCTTTTATTTACACATTATGATGGCTCATGGGGTTGGGGGTTCATCTCTAAAACGGCTAGAACTGGACAGACGATTGGTAGTTCTAAGAAAGCACATACAAATCAGAAGTACATGCACCGAGAAACAAGTGAAAAGACTCTTAAAAATCTCACACCAAATTCTTTAAAAATGATAGCATTGCAGACTTTGTATTTTAATCGCGGTAAGTACTCTAATCTCCTTTTCCATCTTGTTACTAAAAAAACGTCAGATTACTTGTGTATCTAATACTGTTACTTGATGAACACAAAGTAATGGTGAACGTCAAAGACAAAAGTTGATAATTTGTACTTTTACTTCACATATACGAAATATCAGAAATTTACAATGGCTTCGTGCATAGTATTCGCATAAAACTGCTAAGGGTAAGCAGTGCAATCTTGCTAAATGCGTGGCTTCCCGACTAATAGTTGTTTTAAATAATAAAAAATATCCGTAGTTACGGGTCTAAACACCGTTAAATTAACTGGTCTATATGTAAAAACCTACGTAGAGAACGTTAGCGGTGAAACGTCTTGAGAACTGGTGTAAAATTCATATAGTCCGTGTCTCTTGTTGAAAAATGCGATATCCTTATGTCGCACATGGGTTAATATACTGTGTGTGCATGACTGTACTACTTTCTACTAAGATTATAGCTAATTGGTGACACCAGATGTTTTTAAGTGGTTACTATGATCAAGTCGAAGGGGGTGGGGGTGGGCAGGGGGTAATCTAACAACTAATTATTCGTTGGATCAAGTCAAACCCTGTTTGGTCTTAGGAAAGGCATCGCCTTGAAAGGCTGTACAGGGAAATGGAAGTTTAGGCCTGGGTAGAATTGCGATTATATCAATGCTGTGTACAAATTGTGCAAACTTAATACGGTGTTATACGCCGATGCAGAGTACAAATTCAGTACGTCGCGATAAGTCGATACAGTGTAAAAACTTGAAGACTCTATATGACCAGTGTTTAATACAGCACATCGTTATTGTGTACAAACTGAACACGATAGATCGATACAGTGTACACGTTTAAGACGATACAATATATGTTAAAATCTTCTTTCTTGCCGAATGAGAAAGACCTAGAGTCTATCAGATAATCGTATAGACGCATAAAAATGTTTAAACGACAAAACTATGTAAGGCCAGTCTATAACATCGTCATAACCTCGTACCTCATATTGAACGGTTTTAGAGTTTACAACGGTGAGAGGAGAAAACTCTTGGTGGTTAACATTTTATTTTTCCATATGAAACATAGTCATAATTATTTCCCTTGTAAAATGGAGCTCTGCTCAAGCAATATGAATATTGACAACATGAGTGAGAAATCTTTTTAATATAATTATATCGTTAGGCATACATTTTCATGAATTGAGTCTCTTTGATCTTATGTTTAAATAAAATTTCTGTTAAAATAAAATCAAACTCGCATTTTCGGATGCATCTTTCACAGTTTGGACATCGTTTATTTTCAAAACATTTTCATAATTTTACATCCAAGGTTGTTAACAATCATGGTGAGGTCAGAGGTTAGCTATGGACCAGAACTCTACACTTCCAGCGCACTCCCAACCCCCCCCCCACGATAGAAATAAAAACAACCAACGAATTAAGGACAATACATACAAGAAAATGAGCACACACATACACACATATAATACAACCAACATTAACACTTTGGTATCATCGACTCCTCAGTAAGGTTCGGATCACACTACCCGCTCCCTTCAATGTCAACCGCATAGATTCGATACTAAATAAGGGACAGGTACCCCTACAAATTCCTCCCCCCCCCCGCCACCCACCCTTTTTCCCTTTTTTTTCTAGCCCTATTCTACATCTATCAATTGGTGGTACAAGATTTAGTACCTGGTGCACCAATCAATACCCGAGTGTGAGTATAGCGTGAGTATAGACCTGGGAACTGTTACATACACTACAGAGGGCGCGGCGAGAGAGACAAAAAGGTCACGATCGGAAAAATAATGAAAATGATCACTTTTAAAGAATTTGCCCTGCTGTTTCCCTCTCTGCATCAACTTCTACTTCTTCACTTGTTTGTTTATTTGCCTCTTCGTATCTTTTTCGTGTCTATGTCTCCCTTTTCTGCTTTGTATGTACTCCCTCTAAACCATATCGCCCTTTCATTTTCATTGTCGGTTTGTCTGTGTGTCTTTATTTTTCAACCCCCTCTGTCTCAGTCTTTCTTAACTTTTCATAGTTGTCAAAAACAAAATTGAACAAAAATGCATTTTTCTTGATCACAGCACCTTCAGGTATCCAACTATCACTCGCTTTTTAATGCAAGGCCCATACTGGGACACTTTTCCCCACTATCTTTTGCCATGCATGCTTACTCAAAACTTCTTAGTGGATAAAGATGATTCCTAGTAGATCGGCATATAGAAGTCATCATAAAAAACGATGGAACATTAGACAATTAAACTGACTCCCAGTGGCTTAAGAAGTCAACATTGGAGAAGATGGACTATTAGAGAATTAAGTTCACCCCCAGTAGAGACGCACGGAGAAGTCATCAACATAGGCGATAGACTATTAGAAAATTAAACTGGCTCCCATTATATAGGCAGATGGAAGTCATCAATATAGACGATGGACTATTAGAGAATTAAACTGATTCCCAGTAGATGGGCACATAGAAGTCATCATCAGAGATGACGGACTATTAGAGAATTAAGCTGACTCCCAGTATATAGGCATATAGAAGTCAACATTGGAGAAGATGGACTATTAGATAATTAAGTTCACCCCCAGTAGAGACGCACGGAGAAGTCATCAACATAGACGATAGACTGTTAGAGCATTAAGCTGGCTCCCATTATACAGGCACACAAAAGTCATCAACAGAAGTGACGGACTATAATAAGAGTGAAACTGACTCCCATTAGATAAACATATAGAAGTCATCATTGAAGAAGGCTGACTATTAGAGAACTAAGAGAAGCCACAACAGAGACGTGTAAGTATAGAAAAAGTCTTCATCACCAGAAACGACGGACTACATGTACCGCAAGACCAAATCTTCCCCACTGACCTCCTCGCGCCACTGGCCGACTTCTCCTTGTCCCTCTCCGCACGGGTCTTTTCCTCCAGCCCCTGGAACAGACTGGTCTTGGCGGACAGACTCATGCGGCACGGGTCGTTGGAGCCCAGGTCCAGATCTAGCACCAGGTAGCGCAGGTACTCCGGGTCGGCGCTCACCTCGTCAGGCAGCTCGTCCACGTCTGCCCCGACCTCGCCCACACCGGAAGCGGAAGTGGACGCGTTGAGGTTGCCGGTACTTCCGGACGATTCCGACAGTATCCCCGAGTCGTAGCGGGAGCGAGGCGACGCGCCGTCACGGGTGTTGGGGGACCCGTCTCCGTGCTAGCAGAGGGGGGGGGGTTGTGGGAAAGAGATTAGTGGCCATGAGAATAATGATCATTAATTTATAGTGTGCCATATCTAATACACTCAGCTGATGGCGCTTTTAAACATTCAAGAATGCCAAAAAGAAGATGATAAAGAACATGAATAGTAATAATATTAATACAAAACAAAAAGCAATGATCAGACTAGAATGTTGCAACTAAACATAAACTTTTTTTCTACACTGAGATGTCATCAGAAACAACCATCGGCTTTCCAGCAAGTCTCGATGGTGTCTATTGTTCTATTCCGTAACACAGATGTGACGGATCTGATAGACTAAAATCGTAACCCCCTTGAGCCAGCTCGACTCTGTACACATCGTGCTACATCTTTGGTCGAAAAAAGAAAATCTCTTTCAAGGTTTGACGTCTCCTAGGTCTCAAGATAAGTCCTGTGCGGCGACGGAGACCCCATAGTAGACTACGCTAGTTGAACGTGCTCCAGAAAAGTCTATTTATATCTCCGTGACCTTGACCTACCTTCGCTACAGCCAAGCCAGTTACCGCCGACGTGTTCTCCGGCACAGAGTTCAGCTCCTCGGCTGTCACCGGCAAAGTCCGGCGCCGTAACCTCTGCGCCCGGCGTTGACCTCTCGCAGTGGGCGCGAGATGCTGCGGGACTTCCGCTCTCTTCCCGGCAGCCACTGCGGCGACGGGCTGCTGTCCGCTGGCGGTGGGCGCTGTGGCGGTTGTCATGGTAATCACCGGCGTGTACGTGTAGCCGACATGTTGCTTGACCAGGCTGAGTTGTTCTAACGCTCCCACGGCCGACTTCTTACGGACCAGCGCTCTGAAAGCGCTCACCGTCTCTAGGCTGGGGAAAGGCAGACAAAGGCTTCGTTACTTTATGGTACCCTGTATGCTCCTACAGAAGACTGTTGGTCTACGTCTTAGATACAACGATTATAGATCTAACAACAGCGTACTAAAAAAAATTGAAAACGAATAAGCGGCTTCTTCAAAGGATTACAAAAAAGGAAGATATAGATATAGGACATACAACCAGAAAAAAGGCACTTTAATGAAGGCAGTGCTGCTAGGAAAAATGAAGACTGAAGAAATCACGGTAGACCGCATTCACAATACAACGAGTATCGTAAAAATAGTACAACGTTGGTGGCAGTATCCTTCTGCAGACAATTTGTGTACAGAGAAGGAGGGCGTGTATCTATTGGGGTACAGACGTGGTCAGCTAACGCTGACAACTAAACGGCAACCCTTTAAATGCCCGTGGAGCCGGGGGTGAGGATGGGGGGCAGGTTGAGGAAGTTCATACGTCAGATGAGCGCCCGGCCTACAACCAGGAGTCCCAGGTTCGAATCTCGACCATACCGCCACATTCCCTATTGGTTTGGTCCGTGTCATTTTCTAAAAGCATATTCACAAACATCAAAAAGGTTTACAAAATTATGTAATCACGATCATTCGCATGATTAAATTGCACAAAAACAAAATCGAATTTTCTGGGTAAACGTATTTATTCATCCTAAATAATATTAACAGAACACAAAATAAACAACAACAAACAAACAAACCGACAACAACAACAACAACAACAACAACAACAACAACAACAACAACAAACAACTGCTGTAGTAGCACGATGTGTGAACACTTTTTGTCTCCTAGGCTCCCAAAGAGGATCCTAAACGGCGACGGGTTCCATGACTAAATGTCCAATTTTAAGTGTTACTGGTGCCCCACTCGAGACATTGCGGGGATACCAGAACAATTTCCTCAGATGATTACAATTATAAAGACACCCATCCATTCAGTATTGTATCGGGCGAAATTTGACGAACAAATTTGCTCTATCGTAGGTTTCGAACGGTGGACTTTCCGTTTGAGAGACTAATGCTATACTTATTGCACCAGTTCGCCTCTACCCTCTCGCTACAAGAAGATCTGGACATGAGTGAAATAGAACTGTACAATTCTCTTTCGCAACATTAAATCGAAAACACACTAGTTTTAATTATTGTTTAGACGAAGTAATAATTTTTTATTTACACAGAAAGTAGACATCCCATCTCCTCAGGTTGTGTGCCGAAGTCAGAAGTTCCACAAAGAATTCATTTATCACTGTGTAACTACACATTCATGTTTTAACAGTGTATCTAGGCAATTATGTTTTCAGTACGCAACTCGACCATTATGTTTTCACTGCGAAGCTGGGCAATCTCGTTGTTACAGTGTAACTAGACAACTTTGAATGCACTATGATGGGCAATCTTGATTCAATGTGTAACTCGACGATCTTGATTTCACTAAGTAGACAATATTTACTCCACTGTATAACTACACAATCTTGATTTCTCTGTGTAAGTAGACAATCATATTTTGACTATGTAACTAGACAATCATGTTTGAAATGTGTAACTGAACAATCTCATTTTCAACTAGACAACTTTTATTCCAGTGTATAACTAGATAATCCTATTTCAATAACCAGAGTCCTCATGTCACATATGAACTAAACCCTCTATATTACACAGTTTTAAATCCATGGATCTCCGAGGAGATCTTAAAATGATTTGTGTAGTTGAACTCTGACGAGTTTCTTTGCTTTTCAGACTTGACAGAGTGCTGTAACGTTGCAAGAGTCAGCGCCGTTCACGGGACGATTAGCGTTTGTAGATCTAGAACACCCCTCTGCACTTTCCCTCTCCACAAGTAGAGAAAGCATTCTTTAGAACCAAGGGTACAAATTCTACCAAAGTATTTTCGACTGTGTCCACTGTGTGTCCTTGGTCAGTGACGTCTTTAGTATTAGAGCGTCTAACCTTTCGCAAAAGCTGCGGCAGCCACAAAGAGCTAAGCCTAAATACTAATAATTGCCACCTTGCTGTAATCATAGCCCCCCACAAACGGTGACAATAGAGCTGTGGAGCCTCCCCAGTTCCAACATCAATGCTCTCTAGCAGCCATTGTTCTTTATAAAATACTATTTCTAATGACGGCATATGTGTATTTAGGTATTTCAATATGAACAGCCGTGTGAAAAGACGTAATATGGTGTAACCATGTTTTGTTTTAGCTGCATGTAGAGTGAGTGTTTATATACACGGTGTTATTCCCTCGGGCAAGTACAATTGATTAGTGGAATGCATGTAGTTAAGCTCTTTAAGCGATCGCCATTCCTGTAAATGTCAACTTATATTGTTGTTTTTAGCCTTGTTAAAGGTTATACGCTTTCTCATAGGGGGAACTTAATTCAATAATTCCACTACTAAACATGCTCATAATTGAAAAAAAAAAGGTTCGTGAGTGCAATGCCTGTTCGCCCCAATAAACATCCAATCGGAACAGCAAACTGTTACCATCAATGTAGACCTGGTTTATTACACTCATAGTTTGACTTGCCATTGAACTTTTTACTTTCCATGTACTAAGACCACCAACTCTCTTGTTATCATTAGTGAGAACAAACAAGACTACACAGAGCATGTGTTGGCGACTTTGTACCAGTTGATAGTATGGGTAGTTAACTTAAATTCTCAAACGGAACTATGTACGACGATCTTGCTAGTGCAATCCCCCAAAACAGTGGGTGATCAAAGGTGGCGATGGGACCCTGGAGATAGATGCCCGAGACATTAAACTGAAACCGACCAAACCAGTAGGTAAAAAAATGTTAAGTGAGCGGAAACAGACTCCAAACCTCCCAAATAGAGACTGCGCATGTTGCCCTTGGACCGACACAACCCATTTCCTCTTCACCCTAGCAACATATCGTCTTGTATACATAGTTGTGGCTACACAGATACGTTCATGCATCAATAAAGGATATAAAGAGTAACTGAAACCTATACTACACGGACACATGAAAACCCTTGCTCACCTGTCAGCAGCCCGTATTTCCTCGACTGTGATTGGCTGCGTCTGGTAGCGCGCCGGGTCCGCTTCTCTCTTCCCGCCCCTGCCACTGGTGCTGGGGATGTTGACTTTACTAGCCCCGCCTCTCTCAGGGGCTACTGCTCCAACCTTGCTGGTGCCAGGGTTATCTCCCCCTTGTGTGAACTTCTGGCGGCGCTCCTGGTATACCTCGGTGGCGTCTGCCAGCCGCGTCAGCTTCTCCATGAGCTGGGACCCCGACAGCTCCGTGTGGGGACCGCTGGATTTGTCAGGCGGGGACACCGTGCCGAGAACGTGAGAACCGCTGTGGTTGCTTACTTGTTGTGAACTTGGCGCTGTAGCACGAAGTGACGAACTAGAGACGTCCTGTTCCGCGGGGTCGGGTTTTCCTGCTGGCGACGATTCAGGACGAGGCACTGTTGACGTTAAGGCGTTCTGTGAACGAGGTATGGACGCGTCTACAGCTGTTGTTATTGTTGTAGTTTCCATTGGCGTGCTGCTAGTGTTGGCGTGGCTTTGCTGCATCTGTTGCTTGGCTTGTGATGATGCTGATGTTGATGATGATGATGGTGAGGAACATGATTGCGATGCTGCAGTTGGTTCTAAACTCTCCTCTAAGGAAGCATACTGTGTCGGGTTTATGAAGCCAGACCTGGTGATATACAGAGCAGTAAAGTAAAAGTAAAAAAAAGTCTGCCCCATACTCTCTTGTAGAGCATTCAGAAACCAATGGTTATGGTCCTAATTGTACAAGGCAAAGTGTATCTATGAGGTAGTTATATTACCATCGTCTTCATAGACTAATTTACCTTTCGCCGTGGCTTAGAAGCCTCAGCTATGTATAAAAATAGTAATCAGTAATATTAAATTATATCAATTTGTTGAACGTGCAGGTGTATAATTTTTTTATCTAGAAAGCTGCAATATCACCTTGTAACAGCCCTCAAAAGGCAACGAAAAACGCAAACCCAAGTTAGGATATATTTTTTAAGGATTATCCACTCCTATTCAATTTGCCCAACTTTGAAAGCTTCAGCTTCAAGCAAAACACTGGATACAATTTTCTTTTTTCAATGTACAAATTTGATAACATTTTATTCGGTGTCCCACGTCAAATGACTTTGGAGATCATTGCTCGTCACTTGCTTCCGCCCATCTCCCTCTTTCTCTCTCCCTCTTTCTCTCTCTCTCTCTCTCTCTCTCTCTCTCTCTCTCTCTCTCTCTCTCTCTCTCTCTCTACGCACTCGATTTTTAGAGCGCCCAATATAATTTGTATGACGTAAAGAAAAAAACAACTAGCTCTGAGCTCACCGTGGCCTTGACCTTGGCGTCGACGCGCCTGACCTTGGCTGTGAGGTGAAGGTCGAGGCGGCCGTCTTCTCCACCTCCTCGATGCGGGTCTGCATGAAGAATACCCTCTCAGCCACGGAGCGTCTCCTGAGGGCCTCGTCCGCCTCGGGGTCCCGGCCCCGCTCTGCCGCAAGCTGCTGGGAGTACCTGGGGGGAGGATCAGTAAGGCGGGGGGAATGATTATTGTAAATCCATAAAAAAATATTTTGGTGGGGGATGCGAAATTATGCCGTCAAAAATATAAACGAATAACGAGGTTTATTGGTTAGATTTTTGAAGTCCAACATTCCAACGCAGCAAAGCTCTATCGCGTACGGTAGTATGACAATTAATCTTTGGCCAGTTGCAATGTACGTTAATATTGGCTCTTCGACAAGCGAAAGCATGTGACACCAGCGATTGACTTTGAGTCTCGAACCTTATGGTTAGCAGTCTCGTGCTCTACCAAGAGAGCTTTTGCCGCCCTGACAACTGTATAACTATATGATTTAATTAAAATTTTAGGCGAAGAGCATTCAAGGGCTAACAAATTAATGAGCTGATTTCACAAGTTAAACATGATATTAACCGTTCAATCGCCGAGAAACAAATACATTTAAATATCTTGGAGATACAACTACACCCTCCCCGTCGGCAAATAAAACACTCAACAAAACAAAACGAAAAAAGAAAAAACAGATAAAAATCAAAACAAACAGAATATCCCGATACTTTCTTATTTCGTTCAATCCGTGTAAGGGTATGCAACTACTGAAAAACAAATTGTGTAAGATTTTCGACTCGCGTTACGTCCCTTTTTTTTAAATAAAAACTCGTACAACTTAATTAACATGCTATAAACGTTTGTTTGACATTAAATAAAGACGATATTTGTCTCTCCCCTTGCCAGTTTTGTCTCCCGCGCCCTTTCAGTTTATGAGTTTCCGAAACATCGTCAGGCAAATTCATTTGTCGTACTTCGTCCCCTACTAATTGGGTCCTGGCATAACGCCACAACTGTATCTAGAGGTAGGATGTAAAAATGTCAAAATTTAGCCCTGGGACCCAACTACGGTATAAACTAGCTGCTGACGATGGGTGCTAAAAAGCAAACAAAGAACCGGCCAACAAGGAAATCAATGTCACCGTAGCAGGTCTTGTAATTTCTTCGTTTCACTGGAAGGGTCTCATTATAGATAGCACTGGGGACAAGCTCACCTTTTTGAGTGTTATTAACTGGATGGACTGAATTTCAGAGCCTACTTAAACACTTCTGCCATATAACACGATGCGATTTTTTTTATATCTATACAGTCTTCTTGGATATGCTGCTGAACGTGCAGTTGGACAGAAAAAAAACAGCTTTTCAATACCTATTTTTATACCTATAATTATTGATGATGGGGTGCATTTGGCTCAGTGAGAAGATGCAAAGCTCAATCTTAGGCATAGACGAACATTTTTGTAGGCACCTGCATGACAAAAAAAGTAGGGCGAGGAAAGAAATGACAACCAACCTCACAATGCCGTTTTCTAATGGAAAAAAATCAGGGCCCTAACGTTTGGGCACCGTACCCAAAGCTATGCCAAAGAGTACTGAGCAAACTTACCCTACATATTTTAACAGGTACACACATTACATGTGACACGCGACCAGATAGACAGTAGATAGAGATGAGACATTGAGTACGTGTACTTACTTGAGCGTCTCCTCAATCTCCTCCGCCGCAGACAGTGCTCTGGAGCGTCTCTTCATCCTCCTAGCTTTCTCCTCCTCCTCCTCGCCCTCCTCCTCCTCCTCATCCACATCGCCCACGAGTTTCTTCCTCTGTTCCAGAATCTTCGCCAGCTGGGGATCAACTACCGGAGACGCTGACCCGCCGCTTTCCGTTTCCGGTTTGGTCAGAGAGGAAGTCCGCTTCAGGATGCCCTTCCGTTTCGCCTCGAAGGAGTCTTTTCTGGGAACCTCTTTCATCGAGGCGGAGCGTTTGATGGATGAGCCTAGAGAAGGCGTATCTGAGGCCTGGTCTTGTTTACCACGGGCATTGTCTGTGGCACTGGTGGTATCTGCGGCGATAGTGTTGGCTCGGGGTTTGGTCTCTTTGGCAGATTCTAACGAGGCCATACTTTCAGAGCTGGGAGTGTTGTTATCTGGCTTCTTGGTCATGTCTGATGTTTCGTTAACTACTGGACCTTTAGACCCATTAGACGCCACTTTAGGAGGCTGCGTTCCGACGGCAGCCGTTCCAATTGGTTCACTGCTGGGAGGTGGTTCCGCGGATTTATTGGCACTGTTAGATTCCTTTGCTGGGGTTGGAGAGGCTGTAGCGAGACTTGATATGGACGGGGTAGGATCACTTTGAGAGGGGAGTTTCGTTGTGTCTTGTATCCTACCGTTAGGAAAGGGTGCGTTGCTTCCATCGTGTATGATGTCACTAGGTTTAGATGCATTGCTGCCATCTTTTACGCCACCGTTGGAACCGGCAGGTTTGGCGTCATGTGTACTACCAGCAGACGACAACTGTGACAGAGCCAGGCTGCCCTGAACTCCGGGGTTTTCCACTGACGGAGACCTGCTGGTGACTCTCTGGGAGCGGAGAGATCGGAGCAAGGATCCCACCTCTCGCTCCTTCGGCGCGGGGACCTTCTCGGGGGACTGGCTAAGGCGGGTCAGGAAGGCAGACCGCGGGGATTTCTTCTCCTCAGACACGGAAGGAGCAGGCTGTACATCGTCTGTGGACGATTCTCCGGCGCCGGGCAGAATGTTCAGTGAGACACTGGAGTCCGTGCTGGCTGTCGTGGTTACTCCCCCTAGAAGCAACACACCGCCGCTGTGGCCGACCCCCTCACGTCTACTCTCCTTGCTGTTTAAGTCTTTGTTCCCCGGGGCATCAGATCGTCCACTGACGAAGGACAAGCGCCCGTTGATGCTGCCTTGCGGGTCAGACTGATCTTTAGCAGGAGAATCCTTGACCCGAACACTATTCTCCCCCAGTGAAGAAGATTTCGTTGACGGCGACGAGGATGAGTTGGCACTGTCTGAAGAACTTTTCTGACCGGCCAATCTCTTGGCCATGAACTCCGACCTGAAGCCAGAGCGAGATGAGGAGGACGATGAAGAGGACGAGTTCCCGCCATCCTCGGAGTTGTTCCCAGAGCCCAGGTCCCTGGCGGGGAGGGTTCGCCTGGGTCGGTGAGATGAAACCTCAGCACTGGGGCCCATGGCGGGTTTGGGATTGGCAGGAATCGCCGCGGTTGACGACGCAGAATGAGCAGACGGTACTGCTCCGCCAGGCTTGCCCGGCCTACTCGCAGCCTCACCCTGACCAGTCTGGGCCGGCGGGGCAGAAAAGATGGCGGACTTCTCCGCCAGCCTCAGGCTCTGCGCTCTCTCTGGCGCGCGGCGGGCGACTTTGTCGGCGACCTCTGACCCGGAACTACTCGCCTTCTCCTCCACCCCTTGGCGGTGTACGAAGCTGCGGTGTCTGGTCACCCCGGAAGTAGTTGTCTTCCCGGCTTCCCCGTCGGACCGATCCTCAGAGTTGGATGACTCCGAACGGGAGAATTTCTGTAGGAGCTGTCCAAAGTCGGTCCTGCCCCGTGCGGGGATCTTCCTGCTCCCTGATACATCCCCGGAGTTGTTGTTGTTGTTGTTGTTGTTGCTGCTGCTACCACAGCTGGTGTCGCTGGCGGAGGCGACGGCATCGGCTGTTGCTGCGGCCGCCTCGTTCTGGCAGAACTTCTGACGCGTCGCGTTTATCTGTTGGGACATTTTGGAAAAGGCGGAACTCGACGTTATTATTCACGGAATATGATTTGTGTTGCCACCATAGACTGATATCTATTTATTTATTTATGTGTATAAGCGAAAAAAAAATTATAAAATAAAAAATTTGGCAAAGTCAATCGCTTACCCAATTCATTCTAACGTATACATAAACTACAATTTCATAAAAATATTCTTAAAGTGCAGCACGCTTCATGAATTGAAAATGAAAAGAAAGTAATATCACATCTGCTGAAGATTCCCCCGCCCCCCACAAAAACAATAACACAACAACAACACCAACATCAAAGTGCATGCAGTATCAAGGTGATTAACACATCACACACAACGTTGGAGTTGTAAGTATCTGTTCGGTGCTCAGATTAGTTCACAATGTCTTAATCCAAGTACAATGCAGCCTATATAGTGTTGACGCTAAGGAAAAGCACTTTACCTTTACCTACTCGTAAAGCCTGACACATCATCAGCGTCGAATATGAGTGCTAAAACTCGCTTTAAACCAAATTCGACACGAAGACCCCACAACCAAAACAAACACAGACAAAAAATCATGCCACAACATTTAAAGATATGGTTAATGGACTTTGATTACAAGAGATACGATTTACAAATCCTGTAACGTCATAACTACACTGCAATTTCACTCATTATGCAAATATATGGATATTTAATGCTAAGTGATAAAGAATAATTATAGTCAAGACGCAGTATATAATTATATATAAATATCTGCTGGGTGGCTTCTGGTAGAGAGACAAATTACGCGCAAAGCTGAGAAAGAGGGATTTTCTCTATTGTTTCATGGGCGGCGCCTTACCTATCCTTTCTAATCTATAAATAGAACATCACTGTGTTCGACCAGCAAAAACATCATAGTTTAATTTCGCAGCAAATATAATCCGTTTGTAATCATATGTCTGTTGTAGATTATCTTTTACGAACTAAATATTTTTTTAACCAACTCGTCAGATTCACCTCCATTCATTTTACCTTTTAAGTTTTTAAACAAGTTTTTTTTTTACCTTGGCCAGGATACGATCGGAGAATCCCGTTGGGCGGGAAGCCGGGGCATGCTGGGAAGTCTTGGGCGCCTGCTGCTCCCAGAATGATGCATGCTGGGAGACCACGGAGCCCTCCTGCACATGCGCACACACACCGGAAATGGTTACACAACACACAGAAAAAAAACACGACAAAACACCGAAAAAAAAACAAACAATAAAGAATAAGTGGTTTTTAGTGAAGGTTATTACAACAACACAAAAAGAGATTAGATTTATGTCTAAAGACCAATCCAATGAGTCAACAAAACAGCGCAGCGAAAAACGCGTTTCGCTATTACTGTACAAGTGATTTCAGGTTGCTTTTTAGCTTAAAAATTTAATTGTGTGTTTATCACAAGACACGGATTTCAAATCATCATTGTTGAGGTTAAAATTGACATGTTTCGGCTATTATTTGATTTTTTATCTCTTTGAAATTACTTTAAGTTTAAATACCAACAGAAAAAACAACAAAATCCAAGCCCTTCTTGTGAGTATTTAAAAAATTGACTCTTTAGGAAAGGTCTTTAGACACAGTGGTGTCATACTGGTGCTAGCAAACAACATCCACATCATACTGTAGACCACCCACTCAGATAGATCAGAGCCAGACTGCCGCTGGTGGTTGGGGTGGGGCTGTGGCTGGACTGGGGGTTCTTTATGAAACCCTCTTGTATTTATTTACGCCGTCAGACCGAGGCTAAACAAGAACAAGAGGGTTTCTTACGGAAGCCACAGCCCCACCCCAGCCACCAGCGGCAGTCTGGTTACGGCCATGAGGAAGTTCACTAAACAATGGGATTCAGCACATTGTTTTCATCAAGGGTATAAACATGCGGGAGGACTGGGTAGCTTAGATGAAGGGGGACTATAATAATTTATTGCTCTGCACTTTAACTCAATGGACTTTGGAATTACACGTATTTAGATCTAGAATTATTAGGACTGTTACTGTTCAGCAAGCGTTATATAATTATGGCACATTGGTCAAAGCTAGATTTTTTTGGAGTGGCGAGGCGATTGGTTGCCAAAATAACAGGCCAAGACTACGAAGTAGAAACACATTTTTTGCATTAAGAATCAAAAAGAGCTATACCATTAGACTATGAGGCACAGTTAAAATAGTTAAAATTTTTAATGTGTAAAGAAGTAATCAAAAAGCATTGTTGGCTAAAGAAGTAATCAAGCCTATGCTAGATGCGCCAATAAGTGAAAAAAAAGATTACCGAACGCGATACGCTTATCATACAAAACTCTTATCTTTTGAATAAACAAGTTAAGCGGTGACTTGGCCAGTTCTTAAGTAGTCCTCGGTGCCGTTCAATGTTAGGTTGAGGGTTCAAATCCAACAAAGAGCAATCATTTTCTCTTACTTTACACTGTAAGCTTAGTTCAAACTACTACTGAGCACAATTATATAGGTCTATATGTACATTATATATAATAAATTATTCACAACTGAACTAGTGGTCTGCCTCTTCTATATTTAATTCATTTCTACAGGCTAGGATTCAACTAAGTAAAACTGCAGCATAAAGGGACTGGTTAACTGCAAAAACTTCATGAGAAATTCATTACTATAGTCGGTCCAGGTGCAATGAATAGTTATTTTTCATAGTCTCTTTCTTATGATGAACTTATTACATAATGCATAGTACCATTGAAGCACTTAATTATTTATTGCCAGTTTAAAATATGGTTGGGTACATAACTGTCAGTTACATGAGGGTAACTCAATGAGATAACTATTCTGCTGACAGTACATTCAAACACATGCACCAAAATAATGACAGGTTGTAACTATAAAATAGGGGCAATTACACTCAAAACGACATTTTAAAATGACAGAGACAACGAGCATGCAATCAACAACAGGGCAACACTCCGTGCATATTTAGTATGTATGTTAAAGGTCTCTGTTTTGTAAAGACGAGCTAGTAATTTTAGTTATATCTTTTTTACTCTTTGCAAAGAAAAGACCCCGCACGTACAAAACATGCGTCTTCTACAGCACCACACTCGATTCTTATATACAGACACTAAAGCTCAGTTGATAAAGAGCATGGTTTCTAACCATGAAGATCAGGGTTCGAATCTCTGCCAAGCCATTGTGCATTCCCTACTGGTTTGATCCATGTCAGGATAAAATGTGAGCAGCTGGCACAGGAGGAGTCGGGCTATACACGCTCTGCATGTGTGGCAGAACTTAAACTTGTCAGACATAACTTCTAAGGCTCTTCCACAATGCAAATTTATTACTAGGATTCAACTTTAAGAAACAAACTCTTTGTTTTTGCGGATTCAAGACATATCTTGTATGCGACACTGACAGGGTATTCTTATCATTCTATATTAACTAGGTTTTAGGTTTTCAGTTTTTTAATCTCTCCATATTTGTTTCATTTGGTTACATTTTAGTGGTCTCCGTTTGTTTAAAAACCCTAACAAAAGACTGCAGAGCAAATGTTCATTATACATTATAATGGAGTAGTTATGTTTTGACGCTTGTAAACAGAAACTAACACAACTAAGACTAATGCAATTTGAAAGCCTGAAAATACTATTCCTGTTTTGTGTATAGGACACGTTGCAATAATAATAAATTCAGTAATTCGTCAACTCCGTGGAAAAATGCCCTTTCTCCTTTCTAAAATACTAACAATTAAGAGTATGTTAGAAATGAGATAGCATATTACTCAGAGCCTGAGTTTCTCAAATAGACACAATTAATGCAGGAACATGAACCGAGAAGTTCAGTCAAAATCTAATGCTGTTATACAGCGTCTAACAGTGGGCGGGCGAGTAGCGTTGAGTTAAGCTTAGTTAAGCTGGTTTAACGTCCAACGTCAGCACAATATAGGCTATATTGTGGAAGGGTCCCAAGACTGACGTCTGACGATTTCATGTGCTGCCACACACGAGAGAGGGAGGGGATACCAAGACTCTTGTCTCAGCTGGTCACATTAAACTGACACCGACCCAATCAGTAAGGGTCGAGATTGCTAGGACTCGAACCACGGACCTCCTGCGTCGGAAGCCGACTACCGCTCATCCCAGAGAGAGAGAGAGAGAGAGAGAGAGAGAGAGAGAGAGAGAGAGAGAGAGAGAGAGAGAGAGAGAGAGAGAGAGAGAGAGAGAGAGAGAGAGAGAGAGAGAGAGAGAGAGAGAGAGAGAGAGAGAGAGAGAGAGAGAGAGAGAGAGGGAGAGAGAGAGAGAGAAAGAGGGAGGGAGATAGAGTGAGATGGTGACATAAATCTTTAGGAGAAACTGACCGTTCTTAGCCTGGCTCTCCGCTCCTCCTGGCTTGACCCTGGCTGACCAGTGTCTGAGGACACAGAGAGGAAAATGTCGACCGTTAGTTACACTTGTAACAAAGGGTTGTTGTTGTCATTGTTGTTGTTGCTGCTGTTAATGCAACTGTTGTTATTTTACAATGTTTGATGTTGTCTTGGTGTTATTGATTCTCATGCTGTTGTTATTGTTTGTGGTGATAGTGCTGGCGATGTTGTTGCTGTTGGTGGTGGTGGCGGAAGCAATGTTGTTGTTGTTTTATTTGTATTTGTTGTTGTTGTTGTTGGTTGTGGTAGGGGTGCTGGCGATAATGTTGTTGTTGAATATTGTAAGACGATGGTTTAACGTCATTGCAATAATTCCAGGAAGAGAGAAAGAGAGAGAGAGAGAGAGAGAGAGAGAGAGAGAGAGAGAGAGAGAGAGAGAGAGAGAAAGAGAGAGAAAGAGAGAGAGAGAGAGAGAGAGAGAGAGAGAGAGAGAGAGAGAGAGAGAGAGAGAGAGTAAGAGACGAAGACCGAAATAGAGAGAATGAGAAATTATCTAGACCAAAATGTCATTACAAACACACATATAGATAAATGTTGAATACCATCTTGCAAAGAAGCGGATCGATTAAAACAGACACATACACTCGCTTACAAAGATACAGGGCTTTAGAAATAACACCATTTGTTCAAAGAATGCAAACAGATCGATAAACAGACAGAGACCAGGTTGGACAAATCGATCAAACTCACAAACTTAGAAGATTCACACCTTTCCTGTGGGTTGTATTTGTTTGATAGAAACGAATGAAAGAAAAACAAAGCAACACATTGTATGCAGGGTCGAGGGGAATAAGGCTTCTCTTTAAAAGGACTAAAAAGGAAAATTGGAAAGTTTATCTTAGCAAACACAGTTATTGCTAAAATAAACTTAAAGTTATGCAAATTACTTCAACATCACAAGAAAGCATAGAGTTATAGAAAGCCTTAATCACAACTCTTAAATTAAGGAATTCCTAAAAACAAGGGATATTTAACATAGAAAACAAGGTATCTTTTGTGAACCTTCGTCAATACAAAAAAAAAGGAAACACAAATGGCAAAAAAAATAAAAACAATCCAGAAACAAGAAAGAACGTAGCAAAATTAGATGGGGGGAGTTACGTTGAGTTGGTTTTAACGTCCAATGTGAGCACTATATAGACTATACTGTGGGCGGGTCCCAAAACTGACGTTTTATAATTGGGTTTTTATCACTTAAGTGAATGTGTTTGTTTTCCTTTTCCATACAACGAAATGAAGAGATAAAGGTTGTGTCTATAATTCGTGTAATGAAACCTTCACGATCGCTACTTCCTTGACGATTAAAATAACGCATGAAAATCAAGGACAAAGTAATTGGCGAACAAAAACAGAACAAAACATAACAAAAATCAACAAACAAACAAGAAGAAAGTGATGCATACTCCAGGCATTGCGTGAGGGTTGTTTAAGTGAAACACACGAGGAGATGCCACGCCCAAGCCTTCACTTTCCTCGAAATTGATTTCGGTATAGATTGGATTCATAGTAAGTCTGCAGTAATCGAGTAAGTGTGTGGTAATCGAGAGAGAGAGAGAGAGAGAGAGAGAGAAAGAGAGAGAGAATACGAGAGAAGGAGGGGGAGAGAGTACGATAGAAAGATTGGATTCCAAGTAAGTCCGTAGTAATCAAGCCAGAGAGAGAGAGTACGAGAGCAAGAAGGAGAGACATAGATTGGATTCCAAGTAAGTCCATGGTAATCAAGATAGAGAGACGGTCTGTTTGTCTATCTCTTTCTTACCCCCCCCCCCTCTCTCTCTCTCCTAACTCATTTTTTACAATAAAGCTGTCATCTTCTTATCTTGAACGACACAATTATGCAAAGCGCTCCGGTTGAAATCTCTAATCTGATGTGCAAATTTATATATCTGTTGTATTATTACATTTTCCTAAAAGGAACAATTAAGTACATTAAATCTTATCTGATCTGTTTAAACATTACAAGCTATAGCTACTGTTAAACACGTCTATACTCACTGTATGTAAACACATGTGTGTAGACAGAGCGGTAGAGTCCTGACGGCGCGCTACACATCGTGTTGAGGCAGATAAACCATTGATTAGATCTACACACAACACACCAATTAGATCTACACACAACACATCAATTAGATCTATAGAGCAAACAAACGTAAATCCAGTGGAACAACGAGCATCGCATCCAGAGTAACCCCGCATGGCTCAAAAGCCGATACAATGTTGTTGTTTTTTCCTCCACATTGTGAGTTCAAGTTTTCAGTTTCCTTGACACAGATCAACTCACAGCCACAGAGACCAAACCATGGGCCCACTAATGACATTATTGCAGCCATTGTCGTAGTCATATCCAAATGTTTGCACGGAGCCAACACACTATGCCGGCACGCTCCGGGCTTCCAAATTGTCAACAGAGCTGCGTCCGCGAACAGGCTTTTCTAACCTTGAGGTCCTGCTGAATGGAACGGTAATTTTAGATCAGGCGTTGCGTCCCACAGTCTCAGTCTGGTAGAAATTTGTTTTAGGTTCATCTAGCTGTTTATCTTTCTATCTCCACTTGTAATAGATTCACCTATCTCTCTATCTATCTATCTATCTATCTATCTATCTATCTATCTATCTATCTATCTATCTATCTATCTATCTATCTATCTATCTATCTATCTATCTATCTATCTATCTATCTATCTATCTATCTATATACCTATTCATCTATCTATTTATATATCTATGTATCTATCTCCACTTATTCTAGAACTACCTACCTAATTATCTGTCTCCACTTATTCCAGAACTACCTACCTAAGCTATCTATCTCCACTAGATGCAAGACAGGGTCACAAAAGATAAAAAATCGAGCAAACCTCAACTCACTTCCTATAGTGTCACACCTAGACCTACAGACCAATTAAATTATTGACTACAGTGACACTTTGAGAATACACTGTACATGCTTTGCGATACAGGCATGATAACCGATGACACAAAAACGTCCATTAAGCATGGGGTTTTTGATCTCTCGTTGGCTACTTTAGTCTAGAAAGCTATGATTGGACATTGATGAAGATTTTAGGACATCTCGTCATCTTTCTCGATATAACGCTCTTATCACAAGATCTTTAATGTAAAGAAAAATTTTCACTGGTATCGCTGTACTTGTACATATTGCATCCAAGACACGAGAAGGTGGTTCGGTTTTTCAAATTATATCAAGAGTAAGAAATTGGAGAGGTTTGAATCTTCTTTTTCTCTTTTAAATTTGTTTTTCTTTAAATTATTTTACACTATAACATTTATACACATGGTTAGTCGAAATGAATGACGTAGGCCTCGTTGAATCGACACAGCTAGACAAATATTTCACAGTACAAGTTTTTGGTCTATAATTTATGTCACTAGAACTTAGAGTGTGGCAGAGTGGAGAGAGAGAGAGAGAGAGAGAGAGAGAGAGAGAGAGAGAGAGAGAGAGAGAGAGAGAGAGAGAGAGAGAGAGAGAGAGAGAGAGAGAGAGAGAGAGAGAGAGAGAGAGAGAAGAGAGAGAGAGAGAGAGAGAGAGAGAGAGTAAGAGAGAGAGAAAGAGAGAGAGAGAGAGAGAGAGAGAGAGAGAGAGAGAGAGAGAGAGGGAGAAGAGAGAGAGAGAGAGAGAGAGAGAGAGAGAGAGGAGAGAGAGAGAGAGAGAGAGAGAGAGAGAGAGAGAGAGAGAGAGAGAGAGAAAATAAATGTCTCAATCGCACAACCTACATAGAGGACGGTTCCATGGCCACCAGCCCAAGCCTAAAGTTTCCCTGAGTCTCGCACGCAAGTCTCCATTTTCAGGTAGTTCTCACCTAAAGTATATTTCTAGCCATTACATAACACTACCTAACACTACATATACATTAATTAACCCTTTCAAGACGTTGGCGCTAGCTCTCCTTATTCCCCCAGGAGGTGTTTATGTAAAGCCTATAATTTCTCGGTGACGTGGTAACTGAAAGAAATAATGGTACCTGTAGTTATAGTAACATATTGCAAGCTTCCTTCTCTATGACCACTTTCATTTCTGAGGGTAAAGTTTAACGCTAATACGTCAACAAGTTTGTGCTGTGCCGATGAACGCCAGGCTGTCTAGTACCGCGTTGTGAAAGGGTTAACTAAGGAACGTAGTGGTTTAGTAGTATAAATTATGCCCTCTTTGAGTGGCAAAGCGATTCCGAACCGCTGCATCTTCAAGTCGAGGGTTTAAATCCCACAAAGTGCAATCATTGTTCGGCCATTTTCACGACATGTATAAGTCTACTTCTAGCCACTGAGGAAAAAATACCTTAAAATTCCAGGTCTACCTATGAATTAATTGTAGAGTACATGAATGTAGACTAGCTTTAAACAATTCCTCTCTTACAAAGGCTCTGTCACAAAACTGAGAAAATGATAAAGGTGACGCTGAAAGAGAAGAAGAGACGGGCGGTCTGCGTGTTGACTTTGATCCAATCGGATTGTTTGCCTGGCCAAGGGGGTTAATTCATGGCAAATAAAATTGGGGGAGATGCTCGGTTTGCATCATACAGCATCAGAGAGTGGGCGAGTGGTGGCCCCTTTTGTATCCCGGTCGGTCATTCACGGATAGGCCACGGTTAGGATATTATATATTATATGGTACTGGAGTGGGTAGAGGTAGAGAATAGAGGGAAGGGGGAGGGAGAGAGAGGTAGGGAGGGAGAGAAAGAGTGAGAAAAAGAGACGGGGGGGGGGGGAAAGGCATCGAGCTTGTGAGATTTACCATCCTCTGCAACTGTAAAAGATGGAAGGAATCGAAGAGTGTGAGAGAAGGGGGAGGGGATGAAATAGAGAGAGAGAGAGAGAGAGAGAGAGAGAGAGAGAGAGAGAGAGAGAGAGAAAGGATGTTACGAGAGAAGGAGGGACACAGAGAGATAAGGGAAAAGGGAGTGAGGGGTCAGAGACATAGATATCCTTTGCTTCAGTTCACAAAATAGTATTGTTTCTTTTAGGTTGGGTGCTGTAAACAGGTAAATTGTATCTTGTATCCGCTGAGGAATGCATTATCATAACTTCCTTATCATAATGTTTAAAGTTTCTGAAATACCCAAACCTCTCGAGGTTTCTACACGCTCTCCCTCTTTACTTCTATCTCTTTCTCTCTTTGTCTCTTTCTCTTTCGCGCTCTCTTTCCCCCTCTACCTTGTTCTCTCTCTCTCTCTCTCTCTCTCTCTCCGCTTCTTTCTCTTTCGCTCTCTCTCTGCCTCTCTTCCACTCTCTCTCTCTC
>RQTK01000560.1:94844-125028 GCA_003991915.1 Elysia chlorotica | reverse complement strand
AAGAGAGAGAGAGAGAGAGAGAGAGAGAGAGAGAGAGAGAGAGAGAGAGAGAGAGAGAGAGAGAGAGAGTATTAGAGAGTATTATACATAGAGGGGAGGGGGGGGGACTAGAGAGATTTGAAAAAGCAAAAGTCAGAGAGTCGGTTGAGACTGATAGATCGAGAAACTGAGAGAGATGAGAGAGAGAGAGAGATAGAGAGATAGAGAGAGAGAGAGAGAGAGAGAGAGAGAGAGAGACAGACAGACAGACAGACAGACAGACAGACAGACAGACAGACAGACAGACAGAGAGAAAGAGACAAATAAAAAGACAGAGAGAGAGACACACACATATTATAGAGACACAAAGAGACAGAGGAGAGACAGACAGACACAGGGAGACAGACAAATAGAAAGACAAAGAGCGACAAATAGACACATAGATAGACAAAGACAGAGACAGAGAGGATATTGATTGTAAAGCCGTACTTGAAGATTTCAAAATGTATAATTCTCAAAACAGCTTACTCAGGTTACCAACTTTAATAAGCAGAGCATGAAAATAGAAGGATATCGCTATTTCATGCAGTATTGTTTACCAGATCACCAACCAAAGCCATGCAAGTAGCGCATAACCAACAAAAATGAGATAAACAATCAAAAGAATAATTAAAAAAGCCAAACTGATTTTTTCTTCTTCTTTTTTTCTTTTCCTTTTTCTTTCTCCTTTTTTTCTTTGCTTTTATCTATTCGGATTTTGATTCTGAAATTATAAGAGATGTGCGTGTGTTGGATGGGTGTTGGGTGGTGATGGTGAACTGATTGCAATAGAACCGGAGCGGGAAAAAAAGGTAAATGAGCTTTTGATCATTGGACAAAAAACAAAGTGATTAAATGATCCATATGATAGCGGGGTACTGACACGAGTGGCAGAGCTTTGGGCTCATAATTTGTATTTCTTCGGTTCGAAATCCACTACCTAGTAAAATATCAGGATCCAGGCATCTCGTTTCAACCAGTCACGTCATGCTGACATCGACCATGACAGTAAGGGACCAAATCCACTAAATAAAGTAACTTTGTCCAATCGTGGGCTCAAACTCCTTATCACCTGATTGGAACTCTCTTGCTCTACCAATTCCGCCAGCTACCGGCTTTCGCTTTTTGATTTGTTTGTTTTATTGAATATTATTCATGAGGGGCGCGGTAGAACACCTCGCAGGAGGTCCGTGGTTCGAGCCCCCTCCTGGTTAGGTCTGTGTCAGTCTAATGTGACTGGCTAAGACAGGAGTCATGGTATTCCCACACTGTCTCGTGTGCATCAGTCGTTAGTCAGACGTTAGTCTTGGGGCCCGTTCACAATAAAGACTAAATTGCTGATGTTGGACGTTAAATCAATGGATGAGAAAAAACTGTTTCGGTGAAAGGTTTTTGAATAGAGGAAAAAAAATGAGAGGGTGATTGTGGTTAAATGAACTAGAGAGAAAGAAGGGGGACAAAGTGAGAGCGGGAGAGAGAGCGAGAGAGAAGGGAAAGGAAGATATTGGGAATAAATAAAAAGACTAACTGGCACAATTATAATAATTATTATAAACCCATTGTGTTCCCCTTTCTGTCTAATTATAACATCACAATCGAACTCCACAGCAAAATCAATATCTCGAAGTCAACCTTGGCTATTTTATAACACACTCTTAACTTAAGCCCGTGTGTTATTTAGCAGTCAAGCAGTCTGCTTTACAGCTTAATATATACAGCTATGCCCCTGGCAGATCCCACAATAGTAATTAGCTTAATAATATAGACATGTTTATTCCCCCATGTCGGTAGTTAAGTCTTGCTTTATGGTTTTATTGATGGTGCAGGGCGGAGCAGAATATATATACAAGACCTTACTGTGCCCAAGCCATAAACCTGTGACTAATTATGGATCGGCCAATCTGGGTGGAGTCATCGCAGTGCATACATTGCCATCTTCAGCACTTTATGTATCTCTCACTCTCTCTCTCTTTCTTTCTCTCTCTCTCTCTCTCTCTCGTCCTCTCTCTCTCTCTCTTTCTCTCTCTCTTATCACACTGTTTCTATCTTTGTATTTATCACTCCCCCTGTCTTTCGCTTTCGCGCTGTCTATCTCTCCTTACCTATATATCCGTATGTTTGTGTTTCTCTCTCTCTCTCAGTGCCTGTCTTTCTATTTCTCTCTCTCTCTCTCTCTCATTCCCTTTCCTTTGGTTAGCATTCTCTCTCTCCCTCTCTCTCTCTCTCTTTCTTTTTTTTACACTGTTTCTCTCTATCTCTATCACTCTCTCTGTCTTTCGCTTTCGCGCTATCTCTCCTTACCTATATATCGGTATGTATGTCTGTGTCTCTCTCTCAGTCTCTCTCCCTCCCTCTCTCTCTCTCTCTCTCTCTCTCTCTCTCCCTTCTTTTGCGCAGATGACAGTTGCGCTCTTTACGTGCACTTTGCACACCGACACATAAAAAATAATACACATGTATATTATACATCTATACACAACACAATAAAACAACTAGATCAGCCCCATCACAGTAGCCATTGGTTGAGTTCAGCACACCAGAGGACTTGCGATTGAAGAGCCTATAACAAAAACGAAGACGACACGTACGGACATCTTTACCGACGTCCAATCATAGCTCTAACCTTAACTTGCGGAACTTTACCGTGAAATGGTAAAAGGGCGTAAGCGCCAACTAACCTAATGGCGTTTACGTCCTTTTATTATAAGATGATAGAGCTAATTATGTGACCTGAAAAACCCCGATGTCTAAATGACGTGAGTATGTCATACATTATCAACAAACGGATCGCAAAGACTGAAATTTCCACTGATCCTCTACCAAATCCATACAGAGCAACAAACCACTGAATGCCTACAGGCTAAGCGTCGGTTCAGAGCTGGTGTATTCTATGCCCTTCTTATCCTTACACGTACATAGAACAATGTAGTTCTCAGCCGGCGTGATGTCCAGCCTCAAGCCATTCTAAGCCAGCGTACATGTAAGTAGCGCTGTAGACTCTAGATAGCCATCGCTAGGGTCACTCGTGTCCGATGCTGGTTTGACCACTTGACCAGTCGTCTACTTGACCACTTGACGGTGTTTAAAGGGTTAAAGAGACAGGCATAGATGAGACCTACTGACATCAAACGCTAGGTTTGCGGAGGGTAATTGACCAGGGGAAAAGTGTTCATTTCTCCGTCTGTGCTGTGTTTTATCCACTAGAGAACATTGTGAAGCTATGGTTATGTTGTACATGTAATTGCAATACTCCCCCCCCCTCCCCCCGTCTCATGTCTCTCTTAAACTAGTACTAATAAGCGAAATAAAATATTGATAACTCTATGTTAAAAATCAACTGCTTTGACAGGATATCACCATACTATCGTTGTCTTACTGACTTTACAGCGTAAACAAATGTGATATCGAAGCAATCAATCTTCATTCAAATTATAATGTATAAGATTATGTAGCTTATAAGTCAGTTAATCAATAATCCAATCGATCATAAAGTTTACCAATTGATCAGGAAGCCTATATCAACCAATCATATAAATAGTTAGTCAATAAACCATATAAATGAGTATTTTTTCCAAGTACACAAACACACTGTATAACAGCAAGTATCAGCAACCCAGAGTTGAATTGAGTTTAGTTAGTTTAACATCCAACGTCAGCAATAATAGGCTATATTGTGGACGGGTCCCAAAACTGACGTCTATCAATTTTATGTGCTGTGCCACTCACGAGACAAGCTGTGGATACCATGCCTGCTATCTCATCTGGTCACATTAAACTGACAACTGACAATCAGAAAGAGGCGAAATCGCCAGGGCTCGAACCACGAACCTCCTGCGTCAGAAGGAGATGTTCTACCCCAGGACTAACGCGTCCCCTTTTACTATGTTTTGCACTTTCTTAGATTTTGCTTTGGTTATTTAGATTCTCAACGCCCAACGTCAACCGCTAGGCTATATCGTGGACTGATCCCAAGACTAAAGTCGGACAATTTTATATGCTGCCACATTAAGGCTCTGCTGGGATGATGTAGACAACGAGTATAAACCAACTGAAAAACTGGAAAAAAATTTATTAGCATTGTTCCCAAACGTTATTGTATTGTTTAATATTTCGGTCTGAATCAACACAATTTCTAGAACAAATGAAAAACTAGGACTCTCTATTTCCATTGCGTCTACAGATGATATTGTTGCTATTTTGTTGCAAAAAAATCACACAAACACACGGCAAACTGTAACATCCCATAAATCTTCTGCTCGTGTGTTTTTTATAAGCATAGACAAATCATGTCACTTGTAGATCAAGATCTGGGTGTCTCGCGATATTTTGCTTACCACACACACACACACACACACGGCAAACTGTGACATCCCATAAATCCGCTACGCGTGTGTTTTGTTAACATGGACAAATCATATCACTTCTAGATCTAAATCTCGATGTGGTGCAATATTTTGCTTACCATTGCAGTAAAAAAACCAACAACAACAAACAACAACAACAACAGAAACAACAGTAGTGCTTACGAAGCTTAATATGATTTGTTTGCAACGCTAACAGGAATCTGTGTACCGGGTACACCAAGCGTTCCATACAGAACGTCATTAGAAGTCACGATTAAAGGAGTTAAGTAGTAGTTGAATTGGTTTAACGTCCGACGTCAGCACTATATAGGCTATATTGTGGACGGGCCCCATGACTAACGTCTGCAATTTTATGTGCTGTCACTCACGAAAGAAGGCCATGCCTCCTGTCTCAGCTGGTCACATTAAACTGACACCGACCCAACCAGTAGGGAGCGCAATCGTCAGGACTCGAACCGCGGATCTAAGTTAGCTCACCAAGCAAGAGGGTTAAGTAAGTCTAATCGTTGCGACCTATGCTAGTCTTTTAAAGGGTGAATAAAGTGAGCAAACGTAAATACAAAAAGATGTTTATATCTGCCCAGTGATATTGTATTTATAGACTAGATAGGCCAAGTAACGCGTTGGCCATGAGACAGACAGGATGCTCCTGCCAGTGGAGATAAGACCATCACTCTCACAATTTGGCATAGTTACGTTTATTACGTTTATTATTTTACCGAAAGCCAACCAACAGATATGTGAGGGTCTTATAGGCTATAAGTGCAGCGCGCTGCAGGGGCATTAGCCCGTACTACTTATTAAGTCACTGGATCCACTACAAAGTAGCAATATGACGTGTTTGATTGTTGAATATATATGATATCTTTTAACACAGTAGAATAATTTTTTTTGCAAGATCTTATTCCTAATTTGGTATAAGTATAGAGTTATAATTTGTAAAGCTTCAAAACAATAAAATTCATATTAGAAAATATTATCAGCAGTAAGTCGAAACTTGAGGTCAGGCCGTAAGAAATCACACAAAACACAACACAGTACTTAATGTGGTCCAAATGCGAAAAATAAAACACACAACTATAATCGTTGCTAATAAGTATTCCTAATCATATGCGATTGTCTAGCGAGGCACAGCCGCACCCGTCGTTCAATCCGCGGAATGTAGGATGCACAGATGGCAGTTTCCCACACACCGAGAAACTGGTAGCGGCATGACACATCCTGTCATCGATCTAAGCAGCTGACATGTCATGCTCGCTCAGTCTTCTCAAAGCTGGCATTGATCTAGGCAGATACAGTCCACGACAGCTGCCTCCAGGTTTTTGTGGTTTGTAGTGCATATTTTCGTATTAACATCTAGGTAAATTACACGATAAATTTGATTCACTGACGTGAAGTCGGTAAATATTTATTACATCACAAAGAATCACCAATGTTAATCCGGTGCGAACATATTATGAATGATTATCTAAGTCAAAATGTAGATGGTGCGAGGAGAATCTACATCTATATTAATTAAGCTTCTGCACTAACTATCTAGATCTAGATCTAGCAGCTACAAGAACAAATTCATCTAAATCTAGCTTCTAAAAGAGCAACTTCGTCTAAATCTAGCTTCTACAAGATAAACTTCATCTAAATCTAGCTTCTACATGAGCAACTTCATCTAAATCTAGCTTCTACAAGAACTACTTGATCTAAATCTAGCTTCTACAAGAACAACTTAATCTAAATCTAACTTCTTCAAGAACAACTTCATCTAAATCTAGCTTCTAGAAGAGCAACTTCATCTAAATCTAACTTATACACTAACTATCTAGCTCTAGATCTAGCATCTACAAGGACAACTTGATCTAAATCCTCTTTCTGCGATGAAATTTAACACCACCAACAAACACCTAGGCTACGAACTAATCAGCTGCAGTGAGAATCAGTCACCAAGCGGCAGATGCGAGCGACAGTCCCTCATCATCTGCCCACACAACAGAGCAATCGGTTCAGTTTTGTTCTGTGTAGGTAGATCTACTATCTACAAGGTAGATCAATTTGTTCCAGGTCTTGGTCAAGATCGAGATAAAGATAAAACAAGCATAAGAAAAGTAAATATAAAGTTGTAGTGGTGAGATGAAAACCCGTACAAGTGTACAGTAGAAGTAGAAGTAATAACAATAGTAGGACAGTTTTACGGTAGGCCTACAGTAAGTCGGGTAGCAGAGAAACTAGCTTGGGATCGACTGCAGTACTGAAGTACTAAATAATTGAGATGGGTGTGGGGAGAGAGACAAACAGTAAGAGAGAGAGAGAGAAAGACAGAGAGAGGAGGGGAGAGATGGGCCATAGAACTTCACGCTACACGCTTAACGCTTCACGCTACACGTTTTAAACGTGTACAGAAAAGTGGACACTCTTTGTCTCTATTATGCTGGGCCATAGAACTCACTACACGCTACACGGGTCACGCTTCACGCCTCACGCGTGTAGAGAGAAATGAACATGCTCACTTTTTTTGCTTCACGTCTAGTCTGGACCCGGCGAACATAGACTATTACAAGGAATAATTTGATTGAGATGGTAAGGGCAAGGCCCCTTCTCTGGCATCCTCGTGTGCCCGACTACAAGTACAAGAGTGAAGACCAGAGAACTCAAACTTGGGATGAGTTAAAAAAGCTTTTGACTCTACGCAAAGGTAAACATGGTTCATTAATATGTCGATAGAGAAAGAGGGAGAGATCGATAGATACATAGATAGAGGTAGAGAGAGAGAGAGAGAGAGAGAGAGAGAGAGAGAGAGAGAGAGAGAGAGAGAGAGAGAGAGAGAGAGAGACTCTGGATGGTGATCGATTCCAGGAGTTCCAGCAAACATTGCAGCTATTTAAAAAAAACTTTGCGCTCAGCAAAATCATCAGGGACATTACTCCAAATACTCCCTTCAGCAGTTCAATGTCAGCACCTTCACCATCAAAATCCTACTATATTTACCACCCTACTAGTGCCCCTTCTAGCAGTAAGCCCACAGTCCCCTTGCGTTCCTGGCAAAGAAGAACTCCTGTCAGTAAAAAGAATATCCTCAAAGTTTAGAAACAGCGCTCCTGAACCCAGTAATTCAAATATAAAGTGAAATCCAATGAGAACGTACAACTAATTCGTGTTATTTTTAATTAAAATTCGTTCATAAAGTATTTGCATATCGCTGTTTGAAGTTTGTATTTTTTGTTTGGTATTTTCCTCTGTGTATGAAATTGTAAGTACTGTACGACATCTTCGCATACTTGAAAGAGAGCTCCTCACCAAGATTCTCAAGAAGATGAAGGAATATCGGCTAAAACCTTCCCCATGGTTGTCTGAGAAGTAAATGTTCTCGGCACCAAATTATGCTTCGTCTTTTTCATTTTCGTCTCCTTCGTAACAAAAGCAAAATCAGAGCATCTTCGTCAGAAGAATCATTTTGGGAGAAAATAAAACAGAACCCCTCTGTTTTTGGCAAAATATGAAGCATGTAGCATGATAGCGTGAAGTTGTATGGCCCAGGGTATGAAACGTGTAGCGTGAAGCGTGAAGCGTGAAGCATGTAGCGTGAAGTTCTATGGCCCATCAGCCTAACAGTGTTCTTGAAATAACCAGTAGCTGAGTTTTCGCTGAAGGTATTATATAGATAGATAGATAGATAGATAGATAGATAGATAGATAGATAGATAGATAGATAGATAGATAGATAGATAGATAGATAGATAGATAGATAGATAGATAGATAGATAGAGTAGTTTAAGAGAGGAAAGAAAGATAATGACAGAAAGAAAGAAGATAGGAAAAGTGAAAGAAACAGAGAGTGTGTGAGAGAGAGAGATAGACAGATTGTATAAATTTAATAAAAGAGGCAATAAATGACGCTAGAAAGAGAATAAACGTTGATTAACAGACAATTTGTAGAAACAGAAAAAGGAAGAAGGTAATAAACGACAATAGAAAAAGAAGGAACGTTGACAGACATAGAGTTAGACCTGTAGACGACGGGGGTAGCTAGAGAGTCTTACACCACAGCTAATCCTTAGCCAGACTTTGTAGGACTTCACCCACATAGGGGAAGAGGGAACTGGCTTAAGTGGTAGAGCGTTGGGTTCCAGATTTGGAAGTTCGCGGTTCGAATCCCACAATCGGCAGATTTATTTGTCCAATTTCGTGCCTTGTAACTGATAAGGTCGGTGTCAGTATAATGTGACTGGCTGAGACAGGAGTCATGGTATCTCTGTCCAGTGTGGCAGCACATACAATTGTCGGGCGTCAGTCTTGGGGGCCGTCAACCTTGGGGCCCATCCACAATATAGTCTATATAGTGCTGACGTTGGGTAGTTAGTTGAGTTGGTTTAACATCCAACGTAAGTACTTTATAGGCTATATTGTGGACGGGCCCCAAGACTGACGTCTGACAATTTTATGTGCTGCCACACACGAGACAGGGCGGGGATACCATGACTCCTGTCTCAGCCGGTCACATTAAACTGACACCGACCCAATCAGTAGGGAGCGAAATCGCCAGGGCTCAAACCACGGACCTCCTGCGTCGGAATCCGATGTTCTACCCAAGGGCTACTGCGCCTCCATGACCAATGTTGGACATTAAACCAAATCAACTCAACTTTACCCATACAGGGGGTAGAATGCACAATCAAGACGTAACTTACTTCTCGTCGTAACAAAATAAGAGTCTGAAGGTTTACGACGAGACGTAAGCTACGTCCTGTTGATCATTCTACCCAGGGTCTCTTACAGAGGGTCTACGGTTCATTGGATCCGTCCTTTGCTGTTTTAACTACTAAGTGTTTGCGGGGGGTAGGGTAGACACTTAAGTGGCTTCTTTTATTATTTGGAGTGTACTAGAGACTCTCTCTTAGGTTAACGAACCAAAGTTTCTAAAGAGTATATACGGCTTCGGGCCCCATGTCTAATATCTGAGACATTATCGTTCCGATACATACGTGGCAGTGCGGGGAAATCAGGACTCCTGTCTCAGTTGGTCACATGAAAGTGCATGTGTATAATGATATTGACCCAATCAGTAGAGGGAAAATCTGACCCAGAACAATGCCTGGTCGTGGCTACAAAACCGGGCCCTTTGGATTGGAAGCCTATGCTCTACCACTTGTACACGCCCGTTCACCATTTGTTTTGATTTATGTTGATACTGGCTTCTCTCTTGCCATGATGCTTTAATAAAACACACACACACACAATGCACACATACACGCAAACTCATTTCAGCTAAGTAAAGCAATCGTAATAAATTATGTTGTTGCAATCTGATAAAGGCTGGTATAAAGTGGCTTTTGTTTTGTTTTTAATCTGCCTCTCCTTCCCATTGTTATGTATTAATTAAAGATAACGCAGGATTGGCAGGAGAGCAAGCGAGTGAGAGAGAGAGAGAGAGAGAGAGAGAGAGCGAGAGAGAGACATAGAGTAAGAGAGAAAACACAGAGAGGCAACGAGAGACACATTTTGGCTTTTGTTTTGTTTTTAATCTGCCTGTCCTTGCCCTTGAGAGGGGGGAGAGAGAGCGATTTAAAGAGATAGAGAGTGACATAGAGTAAGAGAGAAAACACAGAGAGGCAACGAGAGACACATTGATTATATATATCACGAGAGACCAAGAAAGGAGAACAGACAGATAAAGAGATCAACGAAACACAGTAGATGAAAAAATGGACTTTCATTGAGCAATCCACGACGTAAGTAAAACTTATTTAATGTAGACTTTTAATTATAAAGTGCATGCACCACGACAGTGAAAGAGTTAACTAGTAAACTCGGTGAAGCGTGACATGCTACATTGTACAATGATTGTATAGGAGTCGGGTTCCAGGGTTGTGTGCAAAGGGAGAAATATGATTCATTCATTTGATTCAATGCACTTGTGCAGTGGGGTGAAAGTATAAATCCTGTCTCATCCGGTCCCATTAAACTGACATCAACGCAATCAATACGGGGCGAAATCGCTAGGGCTCGAACCACAGCTGTCCTGCGTCGGAAGCCGATGCTCTACCCCAGGGTACCCCCTCTCTTAGCTGAGAAAGAAATCCTGGTATCCTCACACTGCCTTGCGTGGAATTACAGACTTGATAACTGGTGGGACCCATCACCGAGTATGAATTTCTCTAAAAACTACAAGGTCTATAACTCAAGCTTCTCTCCTATACGAGGGGAATAAAAAAGATCTTTGCAATGAGTGAGCAGGACAAAAAGAAAACACTACAAGACATTACACTATACATTTTGCCACCTCCAACAAAAAGAAAATGCAGAAAAAAGACTGCGTTATAATTGGAAGAGTAGGTGAACGAGATGATCAAATAAAAGAAGGAATACAAAGAAAAAAGAGGGGTAAAAATGAGATAAGAGTAGACAGGTTGAGGAGACGTGGAAAACAAAAACAAAGCAGAGGTAAAAAGACGAGAGGGCCGGGGTACCTGAAGGTGGCAAAATTAAAAATAAACAAACATACAACAGCAACAACAACAACAACAACAACAACAACAACAACAGCAACAACAACAACAACAACATCAACAAAACCCAACTCCCAAAATGAAAACAAACAAACAAACAGACATACAACAACAACAACAACTAAAACAACTACAAACCATATCCTTAATGTTTAAAGAACGCTTAACTTTCGTACACAAAAGGATTTTGAATTTAAAAGAACACCCATTTACCGTATGCTTTTTTTATCCTCACATCAATAGACAACGTGACACAGGCACACGTCTGGATGTTGAAGTCGGAGTCTTCAGGTTGAATTCAACATTTTTATTTGTTGTATAAATATGAACCTCAGCCCCCCCCCCAAACAGTCGTATTAAAATTCCCCCTTGCACTCAATGTGCTCTATCATATTTCTCTCCCTTTTTTCTCTCCTCCGCAAATAATAATTATGACCAAGGACGTCATAGGCTTTTTTTTCGCTTTCTTCTTTCTTTTTATTTTCAGGAGTAGCTTTGTTATAGATTGTATGCTTTTCCTTACGCAATTGTTCTTTGCACTTGAGAAATTTGAGGTCTGGGTTTTAATGTACGCTGCGTTTTTAACATGCGGATTAAATTTTATTTCGAGTTCTTTTCACCCCCCCCCCCCCAACCCCTCCCCGGTCCCAACTCTTTCTCAATTTGTTTTGAAATGCGTTCTACGAGATAATTGATTTTATTTCGTGTTTTTTTTCCAGTGGAAGTTTGAATAGAGGAGTTTAGGCGTCATGGATTCCCTCCCCGAGTGTTTGTCTGTCTGTCTGATTGTTTGTCTCTCAGTCTTTCTACGTGTTTCTGTGTATCTCTCTCGCCATCTGTTCTCTCTCGATTCACCTCTCTTCACCTCTACCGCCCCCCCCTCTCTCTCTCTCTCTCTCTCTCTCTCTCTCTCTCTCTCTCTCTCTCTCCAGAATATGGTTTAAATAATAAATTGTATTTTCAACGATATGTGTTTGGGCATAAAATAACAGGGCCAGTTTTGAGGGCAAAAGAAATGAGGAATGGAAAGAGAAGAAAACATGAAGGTGGAGATAAAAATATATGTCGCTGCGACATTGACAATAATGTGTTCATGACGTAATCATGTGTTTTCAAGGATAACATTGCCAGCAATGGGTTGTTTTCTTAAGGGGATTTAAAAATACGGTTCTACATTAAAGCTTGGTCGTTGCAGTGTCAATCGATTGTAAGAGAATTTATTAGGTCACACAGGGAGGGAAATTTATATATAGAAAGAGAGAGAGAGAGAGAGAGAGAGAGAGAGAGAGAGAGAGAGAGAGAGAGAGAGAGAGAAAGAGACAGACAGACAGACAGACAGAGAGACAGTTAGCAATACAGACACACAGACAGACCTACAGACAGACAAAGATAGAGACTTTGACAGAATCTAAGGGAAATACCGGCAGACTCAAGACAGATTCATAGATAGAAAGACAGACTGACGGACAGACAGACAGGTAGACAGCCTGCAAAACAGACACATAAACACACAGGAATACAGACATACAGACAGACAGATATATAGGTAGACAGAGAGACAGGTTCATAGATGGACAGACATACTGCTGATAGACAGACAGACATATAGACAGACAGCAAAACAGACACACAGAAAGACAGGCATACAGACAGGTTGACAGATACATAGATAGACAGAGAGACAGACATATAGGGAAATATACAGGCAAGTTATTGCTTGAGTAAACCTACCAGCGCAATCCTTTCTACGTGTGTATGTATGTATGTATTGTATATGTCTTTGTGTACATAACCTAGTCCATATTCAGCGTCATATTTATATTTAGAGACTAGGAAGTTCAAAGATAAAAATTAATAGTACATTTACCCGATAAATACTGTGATCGGAGTTATATTCAGGTACAAAGTTTTATTGTATTGATATTATGCCTGATTAATGATTGTCTAATACGTTTTGTTCAAGATTACATGTAAAGAAAACAGGGTAAAAAAGGCATAGTAACAAAAAAAAAAAGATTTTAAGTTACCCCCCTTGCCCTATTACTCCATTGGTAAGAGTTGTTACTGACTGACTTACTGTATGACTAATTTTGGCTAAGACACCAAAGTCCTATAATATAAAGTTCTTTTAAAACAGGATTCTGTGACAGAAATATACTTTCGAACTTGAAAATTTTATTTCCTAAAATGTAGAATCTGTGACTACCGTCGTTTCCCCCCCTTTGCTCTTCATGTGAAACTGTGGGTAGACACAATGCTAGAGGAATAATAAAAAAACAACTGTGCCCGCCCTAGCAATACAGACACACAGACATACAGACAGACCGACAGACAGACAGAGACATTGGCAAAATATGAGGGAAATGCCGTCAGACATAACGACAGATTCGTAGATTGACAGACAGACTGACGGACATAGAGACAGGTAGATAGCCTGCAAAACAGACACACAGACACACATACATACAGACAGACAGATCGCTGATATATAGGTAGGCAGAGAGATAGATTCATAGATGGACAGACAGACTGGCGGACAAACAGACAGGTAGACAGCCAGCAAGACCAACACACAGACACACAGACAGACATACATACAGACAAACAGACAGACAAACAGACAGACAGGCAGATATATAGGTCGACGAGAGACCAGACAAACAGACAGACAGACATACAGATATATAGGTATACAGAGAGACAGACATATAGGGAAATCAACAGGCAGGTTATTGCTTGCGTAAATCTACCAACAAAATCATTTCTACGAAGTGATAAGGGTTTGGTTTTTCCATGTGTATGTACTGTGTATGTACTGTGTATGTATGTATATGTATGTAGATAATTATCTATGTATGTGTGTGTGTACCTAACGTAGTCCATACTTATATTTAGAGACTAGAAAATTCAAAGATAAGATTAAGAGCACATGTACCCGATAAATACTGTGAAAGTTGTATTGTATTAATATCATGTCTGATTCATGATTGTCTAATATGTTTCGTTCAAGATTACATGTGAAGAATACAGGATAAAAACGACGATAGTCACACAAAATGATTTTTTTTAAAGTTACCCCCCACCCCAAAATTCCCTATGCCATATTACTCCATTGCTAAAGATCGTTACTGTACAACTAATTTTGGTTAAAACTACTGTAGTCCTGTAATATAAAGGTCTTTTAAACAGCATCCTGTGACATAAATATACACTTTCATACTTTAAACTTTAATTTCCATAAGATGTAAAATCTGTGACTACCGTCGTCTTTTTTCTGTGCTCCCCACGTGGAGCTGTAACTGTGTTCAGGTACAATGATAGAAGAAACAAAAAAATTTGCTCACCGAACGAGCCTCCCCCCCCCCCCCCTTTTCCCTCTCTCCAAATAAATAAGATGTAACTACAGTTTTGTCTGCTGTGGCGCGTCTACTACTACTATATTATACTAGTATTAGTATTAGTCTTACCGCGGGGTTGGATTCTCTCACTCCTCAAGCTGTTGAAGATGGGTCGACTGTCCTCCTTCAGGGTCACTGTGTCCATCTTGGGAACAGGCTATCCTTGCCTCTTTATGTCTTTGAGAAAGGCTATCCTTGCCTCTCTCTCTCAGGGAGAGGCTATCCTTGCCTCTTTTGGGGAGAGGCTATCCTTGCCTCTTTATGTCTTTGAGATAGGCTATCCTTGCCTCTCTCTCCTTTCCTATCTTGTGGATAGGCTATCCTTGCCTATTTTTCTCTCTCCTCTCCTGGGAAAGGCTATCCTTGTCTATCCTTGCCTCTTTCACTCCTAGGATGCGATATCCTTGGCCCCCTCTCTCCTCTCTTTCTTCCCCTGTGTCTTACTCTCTTTAGCTCCTCCTTCTTCAAATTGCAATCTCACAGTGGTAGTCTAAATCCAACATAGTTATTACCTATAGCAGGACTAGCGTGTATTGACAATGGTAGGTAAGCACAGTATGGCATCCTGTGATATTTCCACACTGTGGCACAAAGTTGTTCTTTGGTGTCCATCACAATAAGCAGTTTATACGCGATTTGAACGCACTTATCATAATTAAAGTTGTTTCATTTAAGATCATTGTGACAATGATAGTTCTAGGAAGAAATACAGATATTTTTAAATTAAAAGGCATATCAAGATAGATCACTAGGTCACTTAAACACCGCACACATAATTCCTGAGAATAAACCATGCAAGAACCACTTTTTATGGAATAAAGACAATGTGTGAGTACGCAATGCACATTTCTAATAAATTGGTTTGGTTGGTTGGTTTGTTTTTTAACGTCCATCAATAGTCACCAACAACAAGTCTGTCTCGGGGACGTGTCTCCGATCGCACGTTTTATTATTTACGCACTTAAACACACACATAGAAATGTAGATACAAAGAGAAAAAGAGAGCTACACGCCAAACTATAACAACTACATACTTAGCAAGCACAGCGTCTAAATCTACGTCGTCTTTGTACTGACTAACAATTGAGGTGGTCACAGTGTTCCTGTCTTTATAGGTGTTATTAAGAGGAGGTTGGGTCTGTATTTCCAAGGAGGGTTAGCCCCGGGATAGAACATCGGCTTCTGATGCATAGGTAATATCAGTGTTACTGTCTTTATAGTATATTAGGATAAGGTTGGGTCTGTATTTCCCAAGGGGGGGGGGGGGGCAGTAGCACCGGGGTAGAGCATGGGCTTCCGACGCAGGAGGTCCGTGGTTCGAGCCTACTGGTTAAGTCGGTGTCAGTTTAATGTGATTGCTTTAGACAGTATCCCCAATCTGTCTCGCGTGTGGCAGCACACAAAATTGTAAGACGTCAGTCTCGGAGGCCCGTCCACAATATAGTCTATAAAGTGCTGATGGTGTACGTTAAAACAAACTCACACATCTTGTATTTCCCATTGTGAGAATCTCACAATATCTTCTGGTGTAGTATTTCCAGATAGCGACGCCTAATGTCTTCTATGTCTAAAGAAATACATTACAAACACTCGAGATTTGCTCGCTCACATTATACAACAGTGTGCTTTTTTCTCCCTACTTAGCGTCCAGCGTCAGCACTATATTGTATTGTTGATGGAGCACAACACAAATATCTGATCATTTTACGTGCTGCCTCACAGAGACAGTGCGAAGAAACCGGACGCTGTCTCAGACAGTCACATTATACTGACACCGACCTAACCAGTATTGGTTGATATTGGGCAAATCAAATTTTGATCAACAGTGGGTTTTAAACCGGTACTTTCCCGATTCGGAGATCAACGATCTACCACCTGTGCCAGTTCTCTCCCTACATCTTACAGTGTTATGATATTCACCCAAACAGAAGAGAAAAAACACGGCGGCAAGAGCGGGTCTCGAACCCCGATCCTCCAGCATCGGAGGCCGAAGCTTTAACTCTAGCACCACCTCACTCTCCATAACTTGGTGATAAATCTGTGAACATAATTTTTAAACAGGCCTATTCTAAGAGCCACTGTCCTATATAGAAGAAATAAAACCTCAGAAGAAATTTCAATATTGCTTTAACAGGCCGAGTGTTAGTTTCGGACGCGCCCCAAATACGAGCAAAGTACAGACTTTGCGATTCATATTATAACAAGGTCGACTGTACAACGCACTCATAGCCACAGCCGCGAAAAAAGCAATCGCAAAATATGACCTTATTATAAAAAAACAACAACCCCAAAACACACACACTCACACACACAAAGCAACACAATCTCAATAGACAAAATTACTACTAAAAAAAAACAACAAAACAAAAACAAAGTTGGCAATGTGGGACATTCATTGGTGGCCATGGAGATCTTGCGATGATGAAGCTGAAAACGGAAACACACAAGTTCGATCAATGTTAGTTTAATGTGACCGGCTGAGACAGGAGTCGCGGTGTCCCCGCCCTGTCTTGTGTGTGGCAGCACATTAAATTGTCAGACGTCAAACTTGGGGCCCGTTCACAATATAGCCTAAATTGTGCCGCTGGACGTTAAACCAACTAAACCCTTGCCTAAAGGTGGTGGCTACGTCATCTGTTAATGCGTAGTTAATCGCAAAGCCTGTAGGTTGGGACACAGGCTGTGAGGGATCTTTAGACAAGGCCGCTGTTCACAATGGGCTTTATTTTTAGTGACCCCAGGGGCCGAGGCCAGAAAGAAAGCGATCAAAGGGAATTTCCGAAGGGAGTTATCACCTGGCCGACCTAGAGAGTCTTGTCGGATCGTCATAGAGTAGAGACTGCGGTGAGGGAGTCTGGCATTGAGAGGTGGTAAGGATGCTACTCAGTGTCATTCAGAGAGAGAGACAGAGACCGAGAGAGAGAGACCGAGAGAGAGAGAGAGAGAGAGAGACCGAGAGAGAGAGAGAGATAGAGATTGAGATACAAAGAGAGAGAAGAGAGAAGAGAGAGAGAGAGAGAGAGAGAGAGAGAGAGAGAGAGAGAGAGAGAGAGAGAGAGAGAGAGAGAGAGAGAGAGAGAGAGAAGAGAGAGAGAGAGAGAGAGAAAGAGAGAGAGGGAGAGAGAAGAGAGAGAGAGAGAGAGAGAGAGAGAGAGAGAGAGAGAGAGAGAGGGTTCATATGAAAAACGGAGACGATTGATACGAGAATCTTCACCGGCGTCCAATCACAGTTCTAACTCCGACTTTCATAGCGAATGAGCGGCCAGAAAACTCTATGTCTGAGAGCGTAGTTAGGTTTTCAAGTCTTGTCGAGTGTATCGCCAATTCTGTAATGCAATACTCGGGACAAGAGGTTTGGGTTGGGTCGAGGCAGTTGTAGTTGTAGTTGAGTTGGTTTACCGTCCAATGTCAGCACTACATTGGCTATATTGTAGACAGACCCTAAGACAGGCGTCTGAAAACTTTATTTTCTCCCACACACGAAACAGGAAGCGATACCATAACTCTTGTCTCAGCCGGTCAAATTAAACTGACACAGACCTAACCAGTAGGGGGTGAAATCGACAGGACTCAAACAACTGACATTATGCGTCGGAAGCCGATGTTCTACCCCGGGGCTAACGCCCGCCTGGGTCGAGGCTATCTACATGTGTATATCTGTTTCTGGTATCCTCGGTGTGGGCCTGTACAATGCCCGTGCTACAAACAATCTGGAGGTGTACCGGATCGGTGTCGGTGCACGAATAAATGTGACTAGCCACGTTCCGGGTATCGATCCCTCGGGTCCCGTCGGCGAACTTTCCAAAATTAATGTATATTAGACGTTGGCAGATTTTCCCTGCACTAGACGGAAACACAGGCAAAAATGCCGGCAAGAAATTTTGTCTAGAAATTGTAAGGGACAAGACGTGGTTTGTGAATCAGGATGCTTAGGTTTTCCAATTGGTGCCCATAAATTTGCGGTAAATTACCCAGAACAGTCCCTCGGTTAATCTAGTCGCCAGAGCAATTTTATTGTCGATTTATTGAGAGCAAGCAACCTTTATATTGAGCATATATTGCAGAAATAGTTTATGTCCCATTTCATTAACATCACAATAAAACAGACAATATTATTGTCATAACAGAAATTTTAGAAGCTCTGTGGAGCGTCATATAAAACAGCAATAAAAATATTGCCCTCGTAAAATGAATTCGGAGAGCTATGTTCATAACGCCCATTCTATTATATTTTGGTCTCCATTCTGAAACGCCTCGCTGGATTTTTCTTTAAATTTACGTTCAGTGTCTTCCTGTTTAGTTCGGAGATAAAAGTTAGTAAGAAAAAGCAATGGTGAATAGTTTTTACAAGTATTAGATATATCTGTAGCCGTCTCCATACCGGTACTACGAGGGTGTGAAGACAATAGTCATAGTAGGTAAAAAGTAAGCTAGGTAGATAGGTAGGTTGAGGGAGGGGAGAGAAAAAGGAGAGAGATAGAGAGAGAGAGAGAGAGAGAGAGAGAGAGAGAGAGACTTTATTTTTAAGTATAATCTGCATTACTTGTTTCTTTATTTTTTATTTCCAAATGATAGATAGATAGATAGATAGATAGATAGATAGATAGATAGATAGATAGATAGATAGATAGATATATAGATAGATAGATAGATAGATAGATAAAGAGATAAAGAGAGGGAGAGACAGACAGACAGACAGACAGACAGACAGACAGAAAGGCAGTCAGTTAGACAGAGAAAGACAGGGTGAGTGAGGGGGGTGGGGAGAGAAGCGGGTAGGATTTTAAAGTGAAAAACGAAGTGCTGTCGCGATTAGTCTCTGGTTGGATGACGTGCTTAGATAGGACCAGATAGGACCAGATGGTGTCCTACAAGACTACATGTCGCCTGTGAAATGTGAATTGTTCGCTTTACTAGAACAATGAAATACCCCGTGACAAACATTGGGATTAAGCCATTGCTTCCGCATAATTAAATTTTGCTACATACAGTATCCTAGGCCTACGTTTACTTTTACTTTTCTCGGTACCAACGCTATTATCCGTATACATTTTTGGGGTAAAAAAGGAGGGTGGTGTGGTAGGCGAGCTAGCGCAAATGGTAGATCGTTGACCTTCCACGTAACAGGTATCCGGTTTGAACACACGATTGGTAAAATGCATTGGTCGAATTTCATCCCCTAATGTTTGTATCGGTGTTGGGACATGTGCAATGTACATGTATATATAATGTGGTCGACGGAGATAGGAATCCGGTATCCACGCACTGTTTCTGTGCACCTTTAATTTTCAGACTTTACCCTTGGAACTCGTCGCCGTAGGGGCTAGCGATTAAGAACACGGCAGACGTGATACTAGAAAAGAGATTAATCTACTTAAAAGAAACGTAGTTTAAATAAAATAACTTATGGCCGCATCAAGTGAATGGAGAGAAATAGGGAGTTGACGCCAGAGCATTTGACTCGTAATTTTATTTAACGTTTTTCTATATCGTTACCTTCTCTATGATCACAATAATAAGCTTCTTTCCTTCTAGTAGTATAATTTATTAGGATTCGATTTCTGTAGAAATCTACTTTGAATTCAGCGCTCTAACTTCTAAGACACAAAATTTAGTGCTTTCACCACAGCATAATTCGTGTTTCCCAAATACTGCAGTGACTCCCCGTGTCTCAGTAGTTTAATATTCCATATCCATCTAAAATCAAATAGCCTGGAGAATATTAATGATTCACTACTTTAACCTAACCCGGCACAAAAAATTAATGGGGTCAAAGCGATGAAAACTAAATAAATCACTCATAAAAGCTTACGATTCTATCATTTCTTACAAGCCTATATCTCGAACATGAATATTACAACAGTGTAAACTCGTCCGACGTCAAAACGTTACATGACTTACAATTAGTTACCAGGGATTTTGTGTACTATCACACTAGTGAATCCAAGGGATAACAGAAAAGACTACACTTAAGGCCTGGGATATATACAAACATACACATGCTCATTCACATCCACACCCACACACACTGATCTAGTGACTTTTCTGTTTGCTTTGATGGAAATAAACTCTCCCCTTGGTTAACTTAACGTCTCCGATTTTCACAAAGAGCATTTATACATCAACGGGTTCCAATACTAACACCTGACAATGTACATGCTATGACACACAAAACAGTGCGGGGATACCACGACTTCTGACTCAGCCTCTAACATTAACCTTACACCGTCCCAACAATAGGTGACGAAATTCGACGAATACATTAATTTTGCCAGGCAAGAATTCGAACTGGATGCTTTCCGATTAGGAGACCACCAACGCTCTACCAGGTCGCCCTCCTATGTCATGTCGGCTGTACACATGACATTTTGCTTTATGTCAGGTCGGGCCGGGATGTGACATGACAGCAGTGTCTTGTGATTTAATCAGATCCAGAGAGAGAGAGACAGAGAGAGAAACAGAGAGAGAAACAGAGAGAGAGAAAGAGAGAGAGAGAGAGAGAGAGACAGAGGCAGAGAGACAGACAGAGAGAGAGAGAGAGCGAGAAAGAGAGAGCAAGAGAGAGAAAGTGTGTGAAAGAGATAGAGAGAGAGAAAGAGAGAGAGAGGGAGAGAGTCATACAGAAAGAGAGAGAGAGGGGGGCAGAGAGAGAGGGAAAGAGAGAGGAGAGAGATTGAGAGAGAGGGGAGAGATGGAGAGAGAGGGAGAGAGACAGAGTATGTCCGGTACAACAACACAGGCCTTACGAAAACGGGGGCCATAGAAAAAACGTAATTGATATTCGCGGAAATCCCCATCGGCGTCCAATCATAACCCCATCTTTGATATAGGGATCCAATAAGCAATCAGAAATCAGCTGCCTAAGCGGCGTAAGTAGATTTATGACAATAAGATTTGCAAAATAGTCCAGTAAGTTATAAGCTCAACTTCAATAAAAAAAAAACAACAAAAAACAAAAACAAAAAATAACAAAACAAAACACCCCTTCCCCCTCCCCCCAAAAAAATAAAAATAAAATAAAATATGAATAGAATTATTTCCTATGATGATGGTTGATTTTAAAAGAAATACATGTTGATTACTTTTCCTTGACTTATAATATGATGCAAAAAAAAAAGCACAAAAAACGCGTTCACTTCGGTCTATTCGGTGACATAATGGAATCCTTAGAAAAACGTACAATAACGCATTTACTCTAACGCCTTTAACTAGGAGATGTTAACCCATCCTCCCCCCCCCGATTTAGCTCCCTACTGGTTGGGTCGGTGTCAGTGTAACATGACTGGTTGAGACAGGAGTCATGGCATCCCCGCCATGTCTCATGTGTGGCAGCACATACAATTGCCAGACATCAATCTTGGGACCCGTACACGACATAACCTATACAGTGCTGATGTTGGACGTTAAACCAAGTCAACAACAACTCTCTCAGGGTTATGATTACGTCAATCTTTATCACGGCGTGTATCGCAAAGGCTGCATTGTAAACAGAACCAGAGAAGCAGAAAAGCAGAGAAGCAGAGAACCAGAGAAGCAGAGAAGCAGAGAACCAGAGAAGCAGAAAAGCAGAGAAGCAGAGAACCACAGAAGTAGAGAAGTAGAGAAGCAGAGAGAAATCCAGGGCCGAGCTGTCTGTCAGTGGCTGGCCTACCTGACCTCCTGCACGCTTCAATGACACTCAATACTGACAGGGCCTGACAAGCCCACACTATCTCTCGTCTCACAAGTTCAGAAAGATTCCTTTTTTTCTTTTCTTTCCCTTCTTCTTGTGTTACTTTAAGCAAGCGATAAACATAAGTAAGGACGGAGGCACTGCGAACTTCCTCTACAAACAAGATCTGGATCCCAGGTTGGCTATAGAGGTCTATAGTCTATAGATCTAAAGCTAGGTCTAGCGAACTGTGTGTGTGCCGGGCTGTGCGACTGTTTGCCTGTTTGTCAGTCCTCCCAATGTCACGTGACAGTCTTGAGGGGCCCTTACGTGATCTATGGCAGCCATTGGCAGGGAGGATTAACTGAGCTTGTTTAGGGAAGCGTTTTGGGGCCTTTGTAGGGGAGATATGCCCCGCCCCCTCCCAGTGTGTGTGTGTCTCTCTCTCTCTCTCTCTCTCTCGTTCTCCTCTCTTCTTCTTCTTCTTTTTTTCTTCTTCTTCTCTCTCTCTTCATCTCTCTCTCTCTCTCTCTCTCTCTCTCTTCTCTCCCTCTGTCGCTATCCCTGTCTTTTTTTCTGTGTGCGTCTGCCTCTCTCTCTCTGTCTGTTACTCTCTCTTTCTCATCCCCGTCCTTTCTCTCTCTCTGTCTCTCTCTAACCATATACGGTGACGATCCAAAGATCAACGTCTGACAATTTTAGTGCTGCCACACATAGACAGTGGAACAAGCATCCTCTCTGAGTCGATATTGTTACATGTTTACCCAAAACGATCCCTTGTATTATCTTTTTTTTAAGTCCTTGCGTTAAAAGAAAAAAGCCGACAGTCTAAACAATGATGTCTACTTTAATTTCAAACCTTAAAAAAGATTTCCTAAAGATTGTATCTTTGGAATTCTGACAGTTCACAAAAACCTACCATTTGTTCAGTGAGAGAAAAAGAATAAAAATATAAAAATCGTTAATACATTTCGCACTATTTACCTAAAGCACTCCCTTGAGAAATTTTCCATGGGATACTTTACTATAAGCACTCATCATGAATTTTTTCTTTAACGTTGCTATTTATGTTACATCTTCTGATTGTATGTACACATGTAAAAAGAGAAAATATATTTAGCGCCCAAATTACCATGTATTCTGATGCCATCATGGTCGGACGTCTAAATTTGATTCTTTCTTGCCCATAATCCTATAATATGACCACGTCACGGAACTGTGAGTAAACACAGAATCCAATTAAGGCAGGAAAACACATGCACAATTTTGGTAAAGATGCTACAAACGGTTTGAGAGACCTGTGTCACACAAGATAATACAGGAAACCCGCACGTGCTTTCGGTTTGAGGATATCAACACAGGACTGGAGACCATAGCGCACACATAATATGATGGCGTCATCATTTCACGTGATGACTATTCTATATTATATTACTATACAAAAAATACAATAAGTATAATTGTAGTTATTGTCATCACACGAGTGTTAGCTTCGCGTTTATAGAAGGCATTGGATAAAAAGAGAATCAATTTCGAAATACAGGACATTAAGAAAAATAATTTCGAAACGCTGGATAAAAAGAGAAATAATTTCGAAACACTGTACACAAAAAGAGCTAAATTCCAAACACTGTGCACAAACGGAGATAGTTTCGAAAGACTGGACAAAGAAAAACAGTTATTACCACCAATTAGAACACTTTACCAGAACAATCGCTTGGGCAACTCGCCGTTACAGCGTTCAGCGATCAATCTGTTAGGGGAACCCTCTGTATTGGCTAGGATCAAGAGAGAGAGAGAGAGAGGGAGGGAGAGAGAGAGACAGAGAGAGTCATTCTGGCTTCTGTTCTACACTATACTGGCTTTGCGAGCACAGGAACTGAATGCGAAGTCGCAGTATATCGATTTTGGGCAATACAACCACCTCTCCTCATCCCCCACCCATCCTGTCTCCATCACCACACCCTGTCTGCACATTCAATACGACCCCTTCCCCCACAACACCCCCATCCATCTGTCTATGATTCACCTAATCACACCCCCTCCCTCCGTCTCCAACACATAGGCTGTGCCAACCCCCCTCCCATCCCCTCCCAGATTTCATCCATCTCCCACCATACAATGAGACGATGACTCACAGGGTGAGACCCCACACTTGGCCGCTAATCGTGCTGTTTTAATCCGATTGTTTTGGGCCCATGTGAAAAGCCACCAGAAAACACAAGGAGAACATACAGAAACCTTCGAGACCAAAAAATTAATCAGGACATACTGAAAGATAACACAAAAATTTTTATTATATCAACAAATGATTTAGTACTATGGTAAAACAAACGCACAAGTCATTTACATGTACTATTTACTCGATCTTTAAAAAAAACAACAAAAAAACAAAAAACAAAAACAAAAATAAAAACCCACGGTTTAAGTTGGCTGTCAGAAAATAATGGCTGGTTGAAATAAGAGAGGATTTTATCTCTAAAATGTCGCAGGAAGTCACAGTAGAACAAACCGGGGTTATCTTTCTCTGATAAGAGGAACATTCGAGGCAATCGAGGCCACAGTCATCTAGATCTAGATCTAGTCATGCCACATACTAAACCAATTTTACTTGAATGGTTCTACTGGGAAAAAAAAGCAACAACAAAACAACAAAAAAAAAAAACATTCCGTCACGGACACAAAATTCAATTATCAAGTTGATGATAAAGCTCTGAATGATTTGACTTCCATTTTCTTCATCTCTGTTACGGAAACGCCAATCCGGTTCTTATAATCAAAATTGTGTAGCACAGCACCTCCATGTTATCTTTTCATGAGGTTGTGTGTGTTGTAGATAGATATACGGATAAACAACGATTTGAGATTCATTGAACCAATTTTATCATACTGGTGAGAAAGAAAGAGAAAAAGAGAGAAAGAGAGAGAGAGATAGATAGATAGATATATTTTTGTATTGTCCTACCTTGAGATTACGGCCATTTCTTGCGACACATGTGTTTCGAGCGGTTTCATAAACCGCTCTCTTCGGAGATAGATAGATAGATAGATTGATAGAGAGAGAAACAGAGAGAGAGAGAGAGAGATAGAGAGAGAGAGAGACAGACAGACAGACAGACAGACAGAATACGGATAAAAAGAAAAAGAAGAACGTAATAGATATTGAAAATACTCGTATATTGATAGAAAGCGGGAGAGGCAGACAGAGGGACACAAACACAGGCAGAAAGCTCCCCCCCCCTCCCCACACACACACACACACAGACACACCCTTTCCTTCAATCTTGTGACTCAATTCAATCGATCAGGTGTAAGAGAGGCGGTGGGGGAAACACTGAAAGGGTTCGGCACTTTGAAGCTTATTGATACACGCACATGTAATGCGTTCATAACAATTAAATTCTTATTTTTAGTCGGTGCAGACAAATAAGGGGGGTAGCACATTAAGGGTAGACACAGTGGGCATTGCAATCGTGTAGTTGAAAACAGAAATACGCGTTGGGGTTAAACAGTGTAAAATAAAAAGCAAATTGGCATGCAAAAAGACGGAGTTATGGGTGGATAGATAAATGAGATAGATAGTTTGATAGATATGAAGATAGATAGATAGATAGATAGATAGATAGATAGATAGATAGATAGATAGATAGAAAGACAGATATATAGATAGATAGATAGATAGACAGTTAAGACAGATACTTTGATAGATATGTACGTAGATATTTTGGGTAAATAGACAGAGATTGAGAGATAGTAACGGATAGAAACATTGACAAGGAGATAAACTACGGAAACGAGAGAGGGAGAGGGGGAGAGAGAAAGAAAAAGAGAGAGATAATTGAGTCAGAAAGAGATAAATAGACAGACAGAGATAGAGAGAGTGACAACTACAACATTGTACCGCTAAACAGATAAAGAGAGAGAGAGAGAGAGAGAGAGAGAGAGAGAGAGAGAGAGAGAGAGAGAGAGAGAGAGATTTTACACTTGACAACTTGTAATAATAATAGAATTTAAAGATTTCCATACACTGCATAGGCAAGCTTTTCAGACTGAGGAAGTAAACATTCAGCCTAGCGTTCTGCTGAATAATGCATTTAAAAAACTGCAGCTCGCTTGGGTGCGCCTAGTGTTTTGTACCGGTTTTTTGTTTTATTCGCTTAGGATTTGCCAGCCCACCTATAATGTAGCTACTGTTTGGGTCCTGGTATATATACATATGGCCTACGTATTGGGTCCCGTATTCATATTGGGCTTTACTGGTTGGGTCGGTGTCAGTGGTTTGGGGGACTTCATGTTGTATATGACTCCATACAGATCTAGAGGATGTTGACATATGAGAGAGCGCACATATATACACACGTAGGCCAACAGCAGAGTGCGCGGGTAATAGTCGCTATGTCCCAAGTTGTCAAACATTATTACAAGGGAAACGTCCGCAAGACCGTTTCTCCAAAACGAAAATGATAAAGCCTCCAAGGTTAGCGATTTGAAAGTGTCCTCATCACATGTTTTGAGAAAATAGAATTCCAAGCACAGAAGACATACATCAAGTGCCTAGCACATCACAATCATTATTCACATCGACTCCAACCACTACTAATTTTGCCAACCATCGAATAAAAGATGTATATATTAAATAGAAAGATGAGTCCGACAAAACGATGTTTAAACTAGATATAGATCTATCTCCCCTCAAACAAAACACAGACATGCAGATTCCACCTTGTAATCAAACTGTATAGATCTACAGTCTAGATCTTGATCAGTATATCTAGTTAGATAGATAGAGAAAGACAGAGAGAGAGACAGACAAACAGACAGATATACAGGCAGAAAGAGAGAGATTTTACACTTGACAACTTGTAATAATAATAGAATTTAAATATTTCCTTACACCGCACAGACGGGTCTTGCATTTTTACTGAGGAAGTAAACATTCAGCCTTGCGTTATGTTGAATAATGCATTTAAAAAACTGCAGCTCGCTCGGGTGCGCCTAGTGTTTTGTAAGGGTTTTTTATTCACTTAGAATTTGCCAGCCCACCTATAATGTCGCTACTGTTTGGGTCTCTGTGGCTGGGTCGGGGATGGTATATACATATACGTATGGGGTCCCGTATTCATATTGGGCTTTACTGCTTGGGTCGGTGTCCGTGATTTGGGGGACTAGTTGAGCTATATGACTCCATTGAGATCTAGAGGACATTAACCTACGATAGAGTGTACATCTTTACACAAATAACCTAAAGGTAGAGGGCGGGGTTAAAGTCGCTATGTCTCGAAAATGTATTAATGGGACCCGTCCGCGAAAGCTTCTCTCCTTAACGAACATATTGTATCCTCCTAGGTTGGCGATTTGAAAGTGCCCTCCCATGTTTTGAGAAAATAGAATTCCAAGCACAGAAGGCACATACATCCAGTGTCTAGCACATCACAATCATTACTCATATCCACTCTAACCTCTACTAATTTTGTCATCTATTTAACATAATTATTATATAGAAAGATGATTCGAACAAAAAGATGTTTGAACTAGATCTAGACCTATTTCTCCTCAGAGCAACAAAACACAGACATCCAGATTCAACTTTGTAATCAAACTGTATCTGATCGGTAGATCTAGTAAGTCATCACTTTTCTTTCCAGTTTCCAAAAATATCACACAGACACGGTTTATACCCTTGGCTGGCCAACAATCAATCATTGTACAACTAGTTCTGTGAAGGCTCGCCCTAGACCTTGCCTACAGATGAACCCGTAATATTGGACTATCTGTTATCTCTCTGTCGATTTTAATCAATAATTATGTCCTACTCCTATTATCAATAGCTAATGTCTCCAACCTTTCATTTGCCGGATGCACAGCATTGTTTGATCCTGCCCCTTACTAAATCATTTAGTTTCGCCCGATAAAGACAGAGAAACGTTTTTCTGGTTGTCATGTCTACAGTCACCATTGTAGTGTTGTGTCGAAATTTTGCTACAAGGACTATAATTATGATAAGTATAATATTCTATCCAGATGATGAAAAGAAACGCCCTGTATCGCAATAATTTTACTCCACATTGATAATTGTAGTGTTTATTGAGACCTAGAAGACATTAGAATAGGAAAGAGTTTTACTTTCTTCGGCGGCCCGACCAGATAATAATATTGGAACAAAACACACTTCCCTAATATAATAATACGTATAGCAAATAATTTGCACATAATGTGCATCGCGATATTAACATGCGTAACAGACACTCAGATGCGTCTAGATCTAGAAGAATAGCTTGCAAGCTGTCTTTGGATCCAACCAAACTCTGCATTTAATTAAAGAGTACTGTGGTCTTAAAATCTGAAGCAACAGTAATAACATTATGTCCTTGATTCGTTTTTATAAATCAAACTTTATCACAAAATCATCAAGCTAACTAAAACACACAGTTTTGTTTTAGTTCAACGTTACATTCATATGATTCATTGCATTAAGTTATTTTGATGACCCGTAGGTTTCCCGCGTCGGTATTTCGTACTGGGGATATAGAGACAACTAGTTTAGTCATCCTCAACACACATCTTGCCCAGTTGGGAATTCAACAGTACCAGGATAATGCATATCTCAGATTCTAAAATGCAAATGCAGGTTATTATTATTTAAATAAAATGTTTGGTTGATTCACTTGTGGGATTGCACAAGACACTCCCATAAATTGTTGCGGGCGCAGTTATAAAGCTATTTGAGTCTTGAGTCGAAGTATGCCCTAACAAAGGCAATAAACTACAGGTCGACGATATTCGCTCCACTGTCACCGGCAAAGATAAGTTTAAAGTCTCCGAGATAAGCTTTGCCTCTTGACCTAGTTCAAACAGATACCCCCTCCCTCCTCAGAAACCTCACACAAACACACAGACATTATTTTCTAAAAGGTGGGCTCCTGCTGTCTGCGATCAATCCTCACATACCGACAGGACAATCAAAGTTCTGCAGGTATATACACCCTCTGCGGTATTTAATATGTGTACATCCATTCGTCTACAGGTATCTCTCTCTCTCTCTCTCACCGCTGTCTTTAAGTGACAGCACGGAAAGTTGCCAGACATTAGTCTTGGGACCCATCCATGAGATGGATAGTTGCTGACGATGGACCTATAGTAACCAATCAACCAACCAACCAACTAACCAATCCACCAATTTTCAGGCCTTTTAGAGACCGAAGAAGCCTCCTACACGATAAACGGTACAGACTTAACTTGTGTATTGCGTTCAGTGTAGTATTGTCCTAAAACCGATGCATAGTCTACTGAAGGCTATGTTTATTCAGATAAACCGTTCGAGCTAGATCTAGATCTAGATTTGCAATATAACAATATAAATTCTATAACTTATAGGATACTAAAAGACGTAAAGACACAACTGAAGTACTCAAATAGGCACATTATATCGCACCATAACGCTAATCCATATAGATCTAGATTATTTCTGAAACGTCAATGATATAAAGTCAACTTCCGCGTGCAGAATAAGTAGATCTAGATCTACGTCCTACTGAACTTCTTTTTAAATACAAATCTTAATGTTTAAATGGTGTAATTTTACTAATTATAGCTGAAGCACGATCTAGATCTAGCAAGAACCAATTTTAATCGATATTAAGTTCACAGCGACATTTTAACAGCAGATCTATATCTAGAAATCCACACTCCTGCAAGAAACAATATTTAAACGACAGTTACAGGTTCAATAGACTTTGATCTCAGCTAACTTTAGCACAATGTATGTCTGCACTCTACACAAAGATGAATCATGGAACAGAATGCACTTTACAGTTTCCACGGCCTTTTTCACACACCGGTCATTTCCGATAAACTGTCAGGTAAGTTCAAGCCTCACCAACATATAGTAACAGTCCGTGACTCCGTGTGACCGAATGACCGCAGACAGTCCAGGGACTAGATCTAGGTGTCTGTCTACCTGTCTACCTGTCTACCGGTCTAGGTGTTTAGCACTGCCTCATTTGCTGCAAGGAAGTCACTTAAGACAGCAAGACTCGAGGCAAGAGCCGCAAGACACTTTAGATGTGAACTGTGAACTGTGAACTGAAAAGCTGCTGCTGCTAGCGCTGGTGCTAGACTGCTACGCTGCTGGTTGTCTTGCTTGTCTGATTCTCCGCTGTCTTGTGTCTTGATTTCCAGATCTAGTTTGTTGAGACACAGAGCGGGGCGAGGCGAGGGTGTCGCTCTGTCGTGTGGCGCGTCACTAAGAATAGTCGC
>RQTK01000560.1:76408-81408 GCA_003991915.1 Elysia chlorotica | reverse complement strand
AGAGAGAAAGAGAAAGAGAAAGAGAAAGAAAGACAAACAGTAAGTATATTTTTGAAGTTCATTGACCTGACGCCTTCTCATCGGACACACAAGAAACGTACCATTCCCCTGCATGGCTGTCTGACCTTTGCTGACAAAACAATAAAGATCAGTCATGTATGACAATACTTGTAGCAACAGTCTTAAGTCTATAGTACACTCTTTTCTTTCTATATGAATGATCGGAAAACAAAACAAAGAAGAATATTAATATATAAAACATCGGGGTGATGATTAAAATCGATGGACGCAGAAAGAGACAGAAACAGAACCCTGAAATATAGATGTGCAGAATGGATTTTTCAATTGAAAGATAGATAGATAGATCGATATATTGATAGACCAACATGAATGAAAATACAGAGAGAGATGAATAAAAAGAGAGGTAGAGAAAGATAAATAGAAAAGATAGATGGATAGCTAGATAGAGAGACAGACTGGGCGTAGCTAAATTGGGAAATGGAGGAAAGTTGAATGTCAGTTCTCGACTAAACTCAAGGTACCGACCATTCATTTTTTTTTCACTGTTAATCGTTTCCCTCTCCATATTAATATATAAAACATCAAGGTGATGATTAAAATCTATGGACACAGAAAGAGAACCCTGAAATAGATTCAATAGATGCATAGAATGGATTGTTCAATTAATTATTGATAGATTGATACATTAATAAATTGATAGATCAACATAAATGAATACAGAGAGAGAGAGACAGAGAGAGAGACAGAGAGAGAAAGAGAGAGAGAGAGACACACACATACATACAGAGAAAAAAAGAGAGAGATACATACACACACATATAAACAGAGAAGAAAAGAGAAAGAGAGAGAGATATTCAGGCAGAAAAACAAATAGACAGATAGATAGACTGACAGAGTGAAAGTAGCTAAATTGGTAAATGTAGAAGGTTGAACGTCACATCGAGACTAAACTCAATGTACTGACTATTCATTTTTTTTCAGTGTCAATCGTTTCCCTCTCCACCCTTCTCTCTCTTTCGCTCTCTCTCTGTCTCTCTGTCTCTCTCTCTCTCTCTCTCACTCTCTTTATCTATGTCCTTCCATCACGCCCTCTATCTTACAGTCCACACAATAAAAACCATCACATCTTCTTACCTTCTTCCGGCGGATGTGACGCCATGTTGAGTGGCGACTTGCGCAGTGCGCTCTTGTCTCTGCGCACTTTCTTTCTGCGCACCTTGGTACCGGAAACAGGTTCACTGCCGTTTGAAGATGGAGTCGAAAGATCAGCTAAGTTAGATCCACTGGCTGGGGGGATAACGACTTTGCCTGCATCTCCACAGGGTTCTGTTTGAATCTCACTCTGGTGCTGGTTGGAAAAAGCGTTTTGATCCGCCGACTGTTTGCGGTTGTTTGGTCCGTTACTTCCATTCGCTATAACGTTGTCGCTTTTTTCTTTAGTTTCTTTGGGGTAAAAGGGTGGTACCTATTGTCGCGGGAAACAGAGGAATAGATGTTGAGTAATACAGCTTTGAAAACTAGATACTACACCAATTAACTAGACTAACAAAAACTTGTATCGCGCTTATTATTAACGACTATTTATACAACAGTCGCTTGTATCTACTCTATGTATTCTATCACTGTTATAATTCACACACACACAAAAAAAAGAAAATAAAAATTTGAAAAAAACAACAACAAACAAACTTGTATCTCAACCCTTCTTTATGCGGTCATAAATGATTACGTATCAACTCTTTCCATCTGTCTTAGAAAAAATCTCCTGTGGCTAGGTAGTTAACTATCCGCTTCAAGGTATGCATTGCTGGGGTTTCTAAATCGTTTGGTTCAAATCTGTCCTTACCCAATGAATCGGATGCTAGAATGGGTTGATCATTTTTTAGGGGTATTTTATTATTTTTTTTTTTTTTTTTTGGGGGGGGGGGGGTATCTCAGACGGTTTCTTTTCTGGACTGACGAAGAGAAGGTCCCAGTTTGAATCCCAGCTAGTGCTACTCGTGTCATATAAGTTTTGACTTCTTTCTACAACCCAGGAGATATGAAGCTCACAAATAGATTATTTTGATAAATCTGCTGTAGACTAAGATGTACCTAAGGAACAAAGCCACCAAATAAGCGCGTCCTCTTTACAACACTTGTAGTGTTTTCTTTATCTTTGATGCATCCATAAAAATGTAAATGCATATTAATTATTAGGCCTGCAGCGCAGATGTTCGTCGACAACATATCCTTGAAATTGTAATCCTTGAATTTTAGACTGACAGATTTACCTGATTACGATAAAAAGCATAAAAAAAACAATATTAAAAACAAACAAAAAACTAACAAAACAACAACACAAAAAAACCCCCAAAAAACAACAACACAACAATAACCAAAAACCTTAAAAATACCCCCACCCCAGACTAAACCAAACCAAAACCAAAACAAACAAAACAGCAAAAAACCAACGTACCTCTTGGATTTCTCCCTCAACATCACCAGAATGCAGATCTGTTTGAGACTGCGTTGTTTACGTATCACCTCTTTCCATCTGCCTTGCAAAAATGTCATGTGGCCAGGTAGTAGTCAACTATCCGCTTTGAGGTATGCAGCGCTGAGGCTTCTAAATCGTGGGTTCAAATCTGTCCTCGCCCAACGAATAGGTTGCTAGAATGGTTTGATAATTCTTAAGGGGTGTTTGACCCGGATGGGTGAGTGTGGGGGGGGGGGGGGGGGGGGGGGGGGGGGGGGGGGTAGCTCAGACGGTTTCTTTTCTGGACTAACGAACAGGAGTTCCACAGTTTGAATCTTAGCTAGTGCTAGGCGTGTCGTATCAGTTTAGACTTTTTCTACAACCCAGGGGATGTGAAGCTCAACAATAGATTATTTTGATAAGGCACACAAATCTGCTGTAGACTAAGGTGTAACAAAGAAACAATGCAACCAATTAAGCGCGTATTGTATTGTTTTCTTTATCTTTGCTGCATGCATAAACATGTAAACATATATCAAATATTAGGCTTGCAGCGCAGATGCTCTTCATATCCTGAAATTATAACCCTTGAGTTTTACACACACAAGTTCAAAAATACATTATAAGGGAAACAAAGCATAGAAAACAAAACAAAACACACACAAAATCATAAAAAACCCAAACAAAAAGTTAACAAAAAATAAATAAAAACAAAACCCTAAAAACACCCCTAACAAAATAAAATACCAAACCAAACTATAATTAAAACAAACAAACAAAAAAACTAAACTTAAAACAATAACAAACCAACGTACCTCTTGTATTTCTCCCTCAGCATCAGCAGAACGCTGACCTGTTTGAGAGTCCGTGATGTGTGGCGCCTGGTCTGTGTGAGAGTCCTGCCCGCTGCAGACATTGTTGTTGTTGTTCTCTGGTTGGATGCTTGACGGGGCCAGGGAGTAAATTTCATCACAGGATGACCTGCTGCTACAGGGCCCGCCATTCTGGCTGCTCTGATGGTTGTTGTTGTTGTTGTTGCTGCTGCTGCTGGGGGTTGAGATGTTGTTGTTGTCGATGCTGTTGCTGTGAGACCAGGCGTCCATGCCAGGGTCGTGTGGCGCGTCCTCGCTGAAAGTCCGCGAGTCCCTGGACGTCCAGTGGCCGGAGCTTGACCAGTCCCCGCAGGACCTGAAGCTTGCGCAGCTCTCGGTGGACGGCAGGCTGTGTTGTGGGTCTGCCCAGCCCATAGCTTGTCTCGCCCTTCCCCGCCTCCCCCCAGAGTCTGACCCCTCCTCCCCCCGGCCTCCCCCGGCTCTGGTCTCTCTTGATTGTCCACCGCTGGTGTTGGAGTCCTCGCTCTGCCGGCGTCTCAACTTCCGGCGCCGCCTCAAACTCCGCATCTCCTCAGACTGGCCGTCGTCCTCCTCGTCGCCCTCTGCGGGGTCATTGCTGTCCAGGGACATAACGCTCTCGCCGCGGCTTCTCTGGGTCGGGTCACGCCACGCTGACGCTTTGGACACTGCCGCGGCGGGAGCTTTAGCCGCGCTGGTCTTATCCCCTTCCACAGGGGCAGAGCGACTTTTCCGCCGCGAGTCTTCAAACCCATCATCACCAACGCCCTGGTGTCCGTTCTGTTGGCCTCCGTCGGCAGAAGTGCTGTGCGTGTCCCGCTCCCCGCGGCTGTGACGCCGCTGCTCTCTCTGCGTCCTGGGACTGTCGAACGAGCTGTCCAGCGAAGAGCTGTCGCCGCCCGCCTCCTCCAGCCGTGCCGCGCGGCGCCGGGCCAGCCGCTCAGAGATGTTCTCGCTGCACGAAGACCCGTCAGACTGGCGGCGGGAGGACCTCCTCCTGGGGAACTCCCCGAGAACCGGCTCGTCAATTTCCCTGGAATCCCTCGCTCCAGCCGCGCTGTCATGGAGGCTGCCTAGGTCTGCCGAATCTCGGGACGATCTCCGCGACCAGTCGGTGGACCTTCGCCTGGGCCCACCGCCCTCCTCACTGTAGACCTTGGCCCGCCAACTGGTGGCGCTTCCTCCTGTTGTGGTGAGAGCCGCGTCCTCACTTGACACCCTGGCCACCCGTTCCAGCAGCCTGCGGCGCCGCCTCGCCTCCATGTCGCTGTCAGACTCCGCCCCTAGATTTCCCTCCGAGGCGCTCTCTAGCTCTGCCTCGCTCCGCCCACTGGAGACTCCTCTTGGATCTTCTTCACCAAAGGCGCTTGCTTGCGTCTCATCGCGCGCATTTGACGTGAAATTAGGCAAGACAATTAGCCCTTGCTCAAGAGAATTATTATTGGTTTTCGTCGAGGTTTCTGTATTATTACGCTGGGGGTGTGGCTTATTTCCAGAGCCCCGCCTCTTTGATCTCGGTGTGTATTGGCCCCTCCCACTAAGTGAAGGTAGTTGTCTGTTAGCCACGCCTCTTTTCAAGGCGGACTGTGCAGGAGGGCGGGGCAAGTGGCGACATATCTTCTTAACTTTTATTCCACATGGATGGGGGAGGCGACCGCGGTCTATCCTGT
>RQTK01000560.1:61408-71408 GCA_003991915.1 Elysia chlorotica | reverse complement strand
ACAAAGAACAAAGAACAACCAGTCTCTGGAGATTCCCCATAGAAAATATACAGAGACCAGGCAGTAAAGATAGGATCTGTCGTGCTGTATCTCTTAAGTCCCACCTGTACGTTGCTCACAAAGAGACCCCATGGGAGATCAGACAGTAAACAAATTACCTGGCTATTATTGTAACGTGTTTTTAGTTCTCTCTCTCTCTCTCTCCGACTTTAACGTCTTAGCGACGCCTGGTCTTTGCTGTTCTGTTGCTTTACTTAAGACAGGTGGAGATGGTTTTTATATAAAAGATGTCAATCTTTTAAAAATGACAGAAATGATCCCAATGATGTTATCATATTGCTGTCTGCGTCACAACGTGTGTTTTGGATAATAACATCGTTATAGGTCAAAGATATCCAAGCTATTGATTCTGGAAAGCTGGAGAAATTCATAACAAAGGTTAGGATTTTGTAATACTGTAAGCTTGATAGATTGAGGCTGAGAGATAGAGAGGTAGATAAATATATAGACAAATTTAAACAAAATATATATATATTTTTTAAATTTATATATATATATAGATAGATAGATAGATAGATAGATAGATAGATAGATAGATAGACAGATAGATAGAAGATAGAGAAAGAGACGCAGATAGAGTGGGCGAGGGGAGAGACTGAGAGAGAAATATACTGGGGAAGGAGAGAGAGGAAGGTACGAGTAGGTCGATCGAGAGAGCAAGAAAAAGAAATATAGAGATATAGAGGAAATAAAACGAGAGAGATATCAAAAAATATCAAGAGAGAGAGAGAGAGAGAGAGAGAGAGAGAGATAGAAAGATAGAGATATAGATAGAGAGAGAGAGAGAGAGAGAGAGAGAGAGAGAGAGAGAGAGAGAGAGAGAGAGAAAGAGAGAGAGAAAGAGATACAGACAGAGAGAAAAAAATTGAAAGATAGACAGAGTAAAACAGATTGATAAGGTCAATGCTGTTAAGGAATTCGCATCCAATTCCCAAAACGATTATGCGCAGTGAGCACGATATTGCGAAATACTTAAACATAAATAACATTAGGAGGGTAAACAGAGCAAGAAAGTGTAAACCTGTGCAAGAACGGCTAGGTCTGTTCGACAAAGGTCAAATGAAGAAAGAGGCTCTTCAGAGATTAGCTGTGATGTTTCCGGCCTGCATTGCCAATAATAATTATTCAGGTCTTGTAGCTTTCTATACTCCAGGAGATTTCGGCGTAAAAATTGGTTGAAATTGGAGCATAGGAAAAGAAAGAAGTGTTGGAGCGTTTTGTATTGCATTTGTAGGTAAACTGTAAGTTGAGAAGTTGTTTTAACACTGTAAAAGTAACATGAGGCGGATTGTGATGATTTAATACTTGTCGACAATTATTTTTTTTTATGTTAAAATTTCCTTTTTTAATCATTTGTGTCTTGCTGTCTGTTTCCTTCTGTCTCTTCCTGCCTGTGTCTCTATTTGTTCGTCTGTCTGAATGTCCCTCTCTCTATCTCTCTCTCTCTTTCTTTCTCTCTCTCTCTCTCTCTCTCTCTCTCTCTCTCTCTCTCTCGAGTCCTATATTCCCAATTACACTTCTAGCCATCTTTCTGTCCCCTTATTTTCATTGCCTTACCCATCTCACACATAACACTGACTCTCTCATTACACTGGATCTCTCGTGGCACCATCTCTCTTATGACACCGACTCTCTCTCTCCCATAACACTCACTCTACCTCCCTCTCTTTTGCACAACACTGACTCGCTCTCTCTCTCTCTCTCGCTTTCGCTATCTCTCTCTCTCCCTCTCTCTCATAACACCGACTTTCTCTCATAACACCGACTCTATTATAATATAGACTTTCTCATAACACAAACTCTCTTATAACATCATTTTACATGACACCAATTATCTCATAACACTTACTCTCCAATAGCACCGACTTTCTCATAACACCGACTCTCTCATAACACCATTTTTACATAACACCAATTATCTCATAACACAAATGTTCTCATAACACTGATTCTCTAATAACACCAACTTTCTTATAACACTGACGCTCTCATAACGACGTTTCTGTCAAAACAGCAACTATCTCATAACACTGTCTCTCTCATGTGTTTTTTTCCTTTTTCAAAACAGCGACTTTTTCATAACACACTTTTTCAAAAACATTTACCTTCAACGCATCATTTCATGGCATCCGTTAACTCCACACATCTACACCTAAACTTATCAACTGAACAAGATGTCACTGTCTACACACATGTAAAGGGGAAATCACACAGGCGCTTGTACCCACAATCACCCTGCGCTCTAAGCCCAACACAAACACACAAACTTATCAACTTAACAAGATGTCACTGTCTACACACACCTAAAGGTGAAATCACACACGCCCCTGTACCCACAACCACCCTACGCTCTAGACCCACCATACACACAAACATACACATTTCAATGACGCAAGAAGAAGCATACCCCAGATTATGACCCTATAGAATGCATTTTGCATGGCTGGGTTCCAGATGAAATGCTAAACAAGACAATCGCTTTTCTTTGTTTTAATATTGAAATACACATTGCGCAAAATATCTAGCTTTTCAGTGGAGGCCTCATGTGTGGCAACCAAGAAAATACTTGGCACATGCTTCAACATAACACTATGAAAGAGCTTTAAGACTAATATTATAAAACGGCGTTGTATTGGCTCAAGATCTGACATTATTATCTTTATTGACAACCCCATAAGTTATGCTAATGCAGTCTAAATATCATCATCATCATCATCATCATCATCATCATCATCATCATCATCATCATCATCATCATCATCATCATCATCATCATCATCATCATCATCATTACAGTTTTGGCAATCATTTGGTGATGGTAGTAATCTTGATGAAATGATCTAGACAGTTTTAAAGATATTAGTGGTGACACAATTTATTTAATCAATAACGCAAATGTTAATAATTATAATATTAATAACTGCAGAAAGAAAGAGAGAGAGAGAGAGAGAGAGAGAGAGAGAGAGAGAGAGAGAGAGAGACTATATTGATACCCACCACCACCGTCACCAAACAACTTGTATAACAAATTTTATTTGCTCGACATTTATTGATCAAATTTGAGAAAAAAGACATTTGTGTAATGTTTATTCTTCAACGCAGTTGACTAGCTTCTATTTTTGTCTAGAGTGTTAGCTCTTGTTGTAAGAAAGGCCAATGTAGATTATTAAAGGTGTTCAAAATGGCATTGTGATTTGCGGCGTTTGGCATGCCCTTTCAATGTGGATAAAGTCGAAAAAACAACAACAACCCAAACAAACAAGGAAAACATTGTGAAATACTTGTGCTAAGTATATGCCATGGATAAAGGTAATACCAAGGTAAAAATAAAAAATAGAGTATTTCTTTGTAAAGGACAGGATCTCTCTTAGTTTAACGTGTCTAAGATTGCCAGCAGGATCATACACGGCGAGGGGTTCCAAGACCAACGTCTAATATCCCAGAGACAGTGCAGGGATACTATGACTCCTGTCTCAGCCGGTCACAAAGTAAATTGAGACAGCGACTTAAGGGACGAACTTCAACATATATTATGAGTTTTCGAACGACCATAATAAATGACAGATACAGCAATTTTCGGATGGCATTCGGAGCTCAGCGCTCTACCTTGTATATAATTGTACCTCAGCACAGCGGCAGAAAACTGGTGCGTTTTTCTCCAGGGCCCTAGGCAAAATATCACAAGTTCAGAGATTACTGGACTTAAAAACAACAACAACAACATCAACAACAACAACAACAACAACAACAACAACAACAACAACAACAAACTGCGCCATCACCAGGATGGTCTAATTGATATAATTTCATCAGCGGAGAAATCGTTAAATTGACAGTCTTCCAAACAATCAAAACTAACGAGCGCTTGGTTAAATAGCGTCTAAACAACAACGAAGCCTAATTATGCACTCGCACCATTTGCTTCTACAGCAAGTCTTCAGGGCTAGTTGGTGTAAGTTTCAGAGCGTTAGCTTTCTGTTCGGGAGGTCCCAGTTGAGCCTACGACTGTGCACAATTATTTGTTTGTAACGAATTTTGTCCCTATTGGATGGCTCGGGGTCAGTATATTGTGAGCGGCTGAGACAGGAGTCATGGTTTATCCACACTGCATCTACAAGTCGAGGGTTCTAATCCCACAAAGTGCAATCATTGCTTCTATCATTTTCACTGAAAAGGCAATTTCTACCACTGTGGGAAAGTACCTAAAAATACCAGATCTACTTATGGATCCAAGTGGCAGCACGTAAAAATTATGAGACGCCAGTCTTGGGGCCCGCCCACAATATTTATGTAACTGACTAACTGTTGACTTCAAATCTTATCAAAACCGACCAACCCAAATATCATATATAATATAAATCTTGGAAAGTTGACACAGTAAGACACATGGACCTTGCCTTGGCCCACTGACATGACACGTAGACTGTTGACCTTTCCCTACTTTTCCTTAGTCTCTTAGATGAAGGTCATGGGTGCTCTGGGGATGACCTCTTTCTCTCAAAAACCGTAAACAAAATCTTATTATAGTAATGTTGTATTTTTTGTTGTTGTAAACAATCTGCTGATTGGGGTAGAGCATAATTTATTTTAATATATATTTTTGCATCAGCCAACTTACAAGCATCACGTTACTTTTGTAATAAGAGACCAGCCCCATTACAAACTGCCATTGGCTTAACCTTTTAAGTTCAAGACACCGCTTAAGTGACATAAAGAGGTGAAGAAACCCCCTTTAGTTTTGTATCGATCCTACTCTAACGAACTTGACTTCGTTGGTCTATGAAGCATCCCGTTTGCATATACCCATCGTGAAGAACTGTACTTGAGTGGGAATTTTAATTATTCAATTATTTTTTTACTCGCAAAGTGTTAACTTTTTTACCATGAAAAAAAAACCAACATATTTTTTATGAGGCCTAAAATGCAATAATTACGATGTTGAAAAATGGTATAAAAATCCTTTAATTTAGAATTAAAAAAATAAAATAAAAATGGTAATCCTATTCGACTAAAATAAATTCAACATTTTAGGTTAAATTGCTTCGCACAGAGACTAGACAAAAATTTTAAATAATTTCTTGTTTGTCTTTGTGTCGACAGTACATGTGGGTGTGATAATCGCTTGAGCAGGAAGAGCGGGTTCTGCTGTCTCTATCGGGTTGAGAGTTGTTTACTCAACTTCCAACGTTAGCGCTATATAGAGTATATTGTAGGCGGGTCTCAAAACTTACGTCTGACAATTTTACGAGCTGCCACACAGAGACAGAGCGGGGATACCTGTCTCAGCCGATCACATTACACTGACACTGACCCAACCAGTAGGATTTGAAATCGTACAAACACATATTTTAATAGACCGTGGGTATCGAAACGCCGAACTCTTTCACTTAGGGGACCAACGCTCTACCACTACATCAATAATTGGATTAAAACACGGAGAGCAGCCTTGTTTTGTGACCTTAAAATGTTTACCTTAGAATCATTGTCTTTTAGACTCAACTGTTTAAAAAAGCTACGCACTCTTTATTCCTCTAAGCAAAGGTAAAGTTAAAGGTTGGTTTTCTAATAGGATGTCAGCATGAGCTACATAGCGGACGGCTCTGTTAAAATGTTGAGTTGGTTTAACGTCCAAAATCAGCTCTATATAGCCTATATTGTGGACGGGCCCCAAGACAGACGTCTGACAGTTTTATGTGCTGCTTCACACGAGACAGGGTTAACGGTAAAGGTGTAGGTTAGTTTTATAACAGGACTTCTGCTTGGGCTGTATAACGAGCAGATCTGTTGATCTGTTGAGTTGGTTTAATGTCCAACGTCAGCACATTATAGGTTACATTGTGGACGGACCCCAAGACGGACGTCTGACAATTTTATGTGCTGCCACACACGAGTCAGGGCGGGTGTATCATGATTCCTGTCTCTGCCGGTCACACCGATCCAACCAGTAAAGAGTGAAATTCTCAAGGCTCGAACCTCGGATCGTTTGCATCGGAAGCTGATGTTCTACGCCAGGACCAACGCCCCCCCCCTCTCAATCACTCAAAAAACAAACACTTCTTGCAACAAGAACAAAATCATTAAAAAATCGCAATTGTGTGTTTATCTTGTCTCATACCAACAACACTTTGGAAAAAAGAATATTTATTTAATGGGAGAAAGGTTTTGATTTTCAATGGGGAAGGTTCTGTTTTAATATGAAAAAGGACAATAAAAAGATAATAAAAAAGAAAGTAGAAATATAAAAAAATACACCTGCACCGATCACAAAATAAGAGATACGAACAGCAAAAACAAGCTAGTAAAATGTAAAGATAAACAAAACAACAACAACTAAAATGAATACATAAATATTCAACAGGTAAACGAAAACCATCTGCTATGAAATTTTACAGGTAACGTAGTTGAAAACTCATGTAGATCTGGACACGGACAATGTCTTTTATAAACACGGACATAGACTAGCGCTCACATCAATAATTGGATTAAAACACGGAGAGCAGCCTTGTTTTGTGACCTTAAAATGTTTACATTAGAATCATTGTCTTTTAGACTCAACTGTTTATAAGCGCTGCGCACTCTTTTTTCCTGAAAGCAAAGGTAACGGTAAAGGTTAGGTTTCTAATAGGACGTCAGTACGGGTTATATAGCGGACTGCTCTGTTGTTCTGTTGAGTCGGTCTAACGTCCAACATCAGCTCTTAATAGGCTATATTGTGTACGCGCCCCAAGAATAACGTCTGAAAATTGTATGTGTTGCCACACAAAATACGGTGGGGATATCAATACTTCTGTCTCTTCCGGTCACAATAAACTGACACCGACCCAACCAGTAGGGAGCGAAATCGCCAGGGCTCGAACCACGCACTTTTTGCGTCGGAAGCTGATGTTCTATCCCAGGGCCACTGCGCCCCCTATATATATATATAGCGGACGGGACCCGGAGTGGGATGGTATCCCCGCCCTGTGTGTGGCAGCACATAAAATTGTCAGACGTCCGTCTTGGGGCCCGTCCATAATATAGCCTATATAGTGCTGCTGTTGGACGTTAAACCAACTCGACAACAACCACAACCCGGAGTGGGATATGCGGGACTTGGTCAAGTTTCAATATACTGGCATCGAACCACCAATAGGGAATGGGTTGGTTGATTAAAGTCCAACTTTAGCACTATATAGACTATAATTGTGGACAGACCTCAAGACTGACGTCTGACAATTTTATGTGCTGCCACTCGAGACAGTGCGGGGAGATCTGGACTCCTGTCTCAGCCGGTCACATTTTACTGCTGACAACCAGTAGGGAAAACGCGAGCGCAAGAATGTGGTTCAAACCGAGATCTCCTGCATCGGAAGCCGATGCGTTAACACAATCCCCGTCGTCTGCTTTTAGTAATTTAAGAAGCGATGCTGACTCTTAAATCTTCAAGGTCTTGCTAGAAGGCCACGCTTCCAGCAATACATCAGCGCTTTTTGCAAACTAGTCTTTTTTGTTTTGTTTTATTTGCACCTGTCCAAGATCTTGCACATTTTAAACAACGAGCAAGCGATGCTAGCATTTCCATTAACCTTGCAGGCGGCCTACCGCACAGGAACTGACGCGCGTCCTAGTTGACGTCAAGGATAAAGCCTTGCGCTTTTCGTGAATAAAAAATTAAGTGTATGAGGTATAAGAATGCACACCTGTGTTGGTAGAACTATCTAAGTATACATGATATCCGTCCTTATTGTCATTAAGGATAAAGTTTTGCTCTGTCAAGGATAAATCCTTGCTCCTTGCGTGGATATCATGATTGTGTGCATGTGGTAAAAACCCTCATAGTATATGCCTCGCAGTTGTCATCATGAATAAACGTTTATTCTATTGGTGAAAGGGGGCTCGGTGGCCTAGGGGTAAAACGTCGACTGCGTGGCAGCACATAAAAATGTCAGACGTCAGTCTTGGTGCTCGTCCACAATACAGTCTATATAGTGCTGATGTTGGACGTTAAACCAACCCAGCTACTACAACTCACTGCTCCATGTGTGGATATCATGGTTATGTATGCACATAACTTTTGTGAGTTTGTGGTAAAAATCCTTGTCGAAGTAACTGCCTCGCTATTGTCATGAAGAATAAAGGTTTGCCTTATTAATGCATATCATAATTGTGTGCATTTGGTAAATTCCCTGTAAGTATATGCCTCACAGCTGTCATCTAGGATAAAGGTTTGTTCTAATCCTGGATGGGGGCGCGGTGGCCCTGGGGTAAAACGTCGGCTTTCGACACAAAAGATCCGTGGTTCGAGCAGCTACATTATATGAAAAAAAAGTCATAATGCAACTTTGTCGTCACCCCTGCCCCCCCCCCCCCCCCCCCCCCCGTCTATATCGGGCCCTCTGATCTATAAACACAACCCGCAGGAGAGAGCATTTGAACAAACAAAGGCAAATAATTTATATCATAATAAGTACCACACGCCGAGTTCTACACAAACTAGAAGAGTATGACGTCTTCAAAATAGGGCACCAATTTTCTTAAGGTTAGTTAATAATAAACATAAAAATTGTAGAAGGTTTATATAAAAGAACAGGTATTTAGTTGTTCCATATTCTCTAGTTAGATAGATAGATAGAGAGAGAGAGAGAAAGAAAGAAAGAGAGAGAGAGAGAGTGTGAGAAAGAGAGTGAGAGAGAGGGATCAAGACAAAAGAACCTTCATTGAAGAACTGACAACAGAAGCAGAGACAGCAGCTGGCCAGAGAAATATGAAGAGGCTATATGATATTACTAGAACACTCTCTGGAAAGAAGAACTCCAGCAACCGTCCCATAAAAGACAAAGAAGGAAACACCATCCCAGGCGAAGAAGACCAAAGACGACGATGGGCAGAACACTTTAAAGAAACGCTAAACAGACCAGCACCATCAACCCCAGTGGACATCCCATCACAGACTGAACCTCTCAGCATAAATACAAATGCACCCAGCAAAGCAGAGATCACCAATGCCATCAAGTCTCTTAAATCAGGCAAGGCAGCTGGTCCAGACGGAATACCACCGGAGGCTCCTAAAGCAGACATTCAAACATCAACTGAGATGCTACATCCTCTTCTGAACAAGATCTGGGAACAGGAATGTGTACCAGAAGACTGGAAGAAGGGCTATCTTGTCAAGCTACCAAAGAAAGGGGACCTGTCCTCCTGCAACAACTGGAGAGGCATCATGCTACTATCCATCCCAGGGAAAGTATTGACAAGGATAATGCTAGAGCGACTGAAAACTGCACTTGACAAGAAACTGCGAGAAGAACAGGCAGGATTCCGCCAAGAAAGATCATGCACAGACCAAATTGCGACATTGCGCATCATTATCGAACAGTCTCTTGAGTGGCAGTCCCCGTTGTACACAGTCTTTGTAGATTTTCAAAAAGCGTTTGACAGTGTCGATAGAGAAATCATTTGGAAACTAATGCGCTATTATGGTATCCCTACAAAGTTTATCACCATCATCCAATCACTCTACGAAGATGCCACATGCCAAGTTATTCACGACGGAAAGCTGACAGAGCCTTTTAATGTTCAAACTGGTGTTCGCCAAGGTTGTCTTCTCTCTCCAACAATATTCCTCATTGTGATCGACTGGGTCATGAGACAGGCCACAAAAAACCAGAGAACAGGCATCCAATGGACTCTGATGAGGCAATTGGAAGATCTTGACTTCGCAGATGACATCAGCCTCCTCTCCCACAAACTGGACGACGCACAAAAGAAACTCTGTCGAGTCGCAGAAGAAGCTGAAAAGACAGGACTCCAAATCAATATCAGCAAAACTGAGGTCATGAGGGTGAATAGCAAGCAGCAGAACCCAATTAGACTCCATGAAGAGGATATCAAAGAAGCAAACAAATTTACCTACTTGGGCAGCATAGTGAACAAAGATGGAGGGTCTGACGAGGACATCAAG
>RQTK01000560.1:43908-56408 GCA_003991915.1 Elysia chlorotica | reverse complement strand
TCTCTCTCTACTCTCTCTTTCATTTCCCTTATATTTCGTTATCTCTCTTGACCTCTGGGTCTCTGCCTCTCTCTCTCTCTCTCTCTCTCTCTCTCTCCCTCTTTCTCTCGATTCTCGCACTCCCCCAGTCTCTCACCACAATCTATCATGTTACCGGCGCCAATACTCCACACATCCTCTCACATCCTCATCCTCCCCACTCAAGGTGAGTATCCGATGATGGTCCACACTCAAAGAGCAAGGAAGATCACAGGGCAAAACATTCAAGCCAAATGGACAGCAAGTTAACGACGAAGGCAAATTTTTTTTTCTGTTTTTCTATCTCAAAACCTACTTAGACTATGTAAAGCTTCATTAAGCGCGCCAGGCCGTCTTCACTTCACAGCAATAAAATATAGTATCTATTTGGAAAAAAATATGGGTTTACGTTTGAGATTGCTTAGCGTTCAACGTTAGCATTATAAAGGCTGTATTGTGGAAGGGTCCCAAGTCTAACATCTGATAATTTTATGTGATGCAACACAAAGAAAGTGCGGAGTCACCATAAACCCTGTCTCAGCCGGTAACATTATACTCAAATGGACCCAACCAGTAAGGGAAGATTTCAGGCAAATACATTTTTTTGCCCAATAATGGTTTCGAACTTGGGACCTCCCGATTGGGAGACCAACGCGCATACATTTTTGTAAGAGATAATCTCTCTTTAACAATAACATCTCCTAGGTTTGCAAGTAGGATGGTATACGGCGACGTTTCCCAAAACTTATAGAAGTCCGACACATTTTAACGTAATGCCAAACACAGACAAAACTGAGGTGTATCAGGACTTCAGTCTGAGCCGGTCTGGTTGAATACTACACATTCACACTGTCTTTGCCCATCGGACTCAGTCTTACTGACCAGGGCTCTCCCTGAAAGTAAAATTATATGGCGCTCATAACTAGATCTCAAACCGCTTTACTAAAAAGCATTGTAACATGCGAAATTTCCTGAAATAGAAGGCAAAGTTACAGACACCATTTGAAGTAAGTGATCAATACCGTTACATTTTAGGCATATTTCAGAATAATTTACAACGTCGGTGTGAAAGCTGAAAAGCATTCAGAGCTGGCTATGCCTCAAGTTTAATATGAAAAAAAAATCACTAAAATATGTTCACTTTAACCGGTGACTTCGTTTGTACCTGAGGAGACCTCGGTAAAGGTACATAAAAACACACATCCACTCACACACTCACTCACTTACGCACTAATTCACAAACACACACACACACACACCTACTATTCCACTCGCTCACTCATTCACCCTTGCCAGTTACCCACTCACCCAATCTCCCACACTCACATACTATACTTACTCATCCACACACTTACACAATTACTCACTCACTCACCACCCACCCATTCATCCACTCACCTAATCACTCACGCACTTACTCACCCACTCACATAGTCACACACCCATTCACCCACCCACTCACTAACTCACCCACTCGCAAACCAACTCACCCACTCACTCACCCACTCACTCGTACTATGAAAACCCCAGGCTTCATTAAACAACCACCAGTTGAACCTCAGCAGAAAGCTTTCTGCCTTGAATCTTCTCGCAAACTTGGCAAGAACTGTGAAATTAGCACCAGCTCGACCCAGAGTGAAATATTATGGTGTTGGAGAAACCAGACAATCAAGGTGGTAGGCCTACCGGAGTTCGTGAGTTCTCAGTGTCGCAATCTTGATTGATCTTGATGTTTTAGTGGCAGATTTACAGTTTAGTGAAATGTCGCGGTAACACAGTTAGATAATTAAATAAGGTGTTTCAGTACAAGAAAATAGCTGCGCGAACGATTTATAAACAAAACAAACAAACAAACAAAAAAGAAAACAAACAAAAAAAACACCAAAAAAAGCAAAAAAAAAAACAAACAAACAAAAAAAAACAGCCCCCCCCCCCTCAAAAGAAAAAGGAACACTCCTGTTACACAAACGTTATGTAATAATTCATTTGCCAAAAGCAACAGAACAGGCAACCGTAAACACCTATGGAAATGTTAGAGCTTTCTCCCAATTTCAAACACATTCTAATACTTATGAGACATTGATACATCTTTCAATTCGCTTTTGTATGAAAAGGAAGGTATTTTGGAAAAAAAGAAAATCTTCTTGAAAATGTGTTTTTAAAATTATCTTTCATAAAGCAATACTCTTATCAAAGCTCTACAGAGAGAAATCATTATTATTTTTGTGAAAGGATTTCAAAGCATACAATTACCCTGAAAGACCAACAACAATAATATTTTGTATCTAAACCTAGATTTCAAACTCACAAAAAACCTCCTTGAACACTGAGCGTAGTTATAAGTAACCTGGTACTAGTATGTGAAAAATGATCACATTCGATCAACTATCTTAATCACCATGACAAAAGATTCATTTTTGTTTTAAAAAAAAAACGATTTCAAGTTACTTGTACTGACACTATAATAATACATACTTCCACGAAAAATTGTTTTAGCGAAAAACAACAATATTAGCAACAGCAAAAGCAATAGCAACAACAACATTAACAACAAGAAGGATAACAACAACAAGATCAGTCAAACAATCAAGCAAACACACAGATAACACAGAAAATATCAACACATTTATTTAAAAAAAAACATTTCTGCTGCTAATAACCACCAAGTTATGGCAACAGAATGCGCAAATTTCATACAAAACAGTTAAATAAGAACACATTGGGCAATTGACAGTTTTCCAATAAAGCGGTGCAACTAATGAACGCATAATATTATTAAGCACAGTCTAAACAGTAACATCGCGTATTTTGGCACATTAGTATACATGACTGTATTTACTTCGCCAAGCTCTTCCTTCAAACAGACAATCCTGTCTCTCGCCAGGGGAATGGCTTCTTCATGCTTTGCAGACTCTCTTTCTCCCTCTCTCTTTCTCTCTCACTCTCTCTCTCATATTGCCCCCCCCCTCTCTCTCTCTCTCTCTCAGGTATCCCCTCTCTCTCTAAGGCGGTATTTGTCCAGGGAGGGAGGGAGGGAGCTATAGTGAGCTGGCAAGAGTATTGCAGCGTTGGCATCCATTTCAAAGGTCCCTGTTCGAGCCCACGATTAGGCAAATTGTTCTAGTTCTATTTGATCCCCTATTTTGTGTCTAAATTCCCGCATAACGTGATTGGCTGAGACAGGAGACAAACAAGTTTACCCAGCACTGTATAAATGTGGTAGAGCATACATTGGTTAGACCTTAGTCTGGCGAACCGTCCAAATCTAATCCTAAGGCTGAGGCCACACTGCAAGCGATGAGCTCGCTATAAGCGGTACACTTGGCCACACTAAGAGCTGCGCCCCGCTAGTAAGAAACAAGCGACAAGTGAGCGGGAAAATTGCAAGGTAAGCTCAGTGGAAAAGCAACAGACATCGACACTGGTGCAACTAAGTTAAAATCGTAAACATGTCTGCTTATAGGCAACTTGTACTGTTCAGTTTTCTCGATGTTTCAGCGTATATAAGGAGAAAACATGTTTCAGATAATAAGAAATAAATTTATGTATTGCATCACATAAATGCACAAAGGGTGAAATTCAGAGAAAAAACATCACTGGACGGGAAATTTAAAAGCAGACAAAGAAACGCTCCGTTCTTATCATCGGATGCTCCCACAAGTGTAGTGAATCATTTTGTATATACTTTCTCTTCTAATAATTCATCAAAAGCCCTTGTTTTCAAATGGTAGTGTTTTTTTCTCTCCAAAATACAGACTTTTCTTGTACATGAAAAATCAATGCAATGGGTATGTAAACTTTAACGATGACTTTGCCTTGTTAGGTTTTTGCTGCACCGTGGTGAGTAGTAGAAATAGTATGTTACCAGGTAAATGCCTTGTGATTAGGCGGCAAGCGAGAGGACACATTGGGAAGTATTGTCTAGCTCGCTGCTAGCGAGATCTGAGGGAGAACAGCTTATAGTGTGGCCATACATGTGAATTTCTATGTCTTGTTTAATCTCGTTCTCGGCCGCTCCCGCTCTATCGCTCATAGTGTGTCCTCAGTCTTAGGCAAAGAAGATACATTGCCATTATTCGCTACATAATGCTATGTGATCTCAATTTAAAAACCATAAGAGAGAGCGAGAGAGAGGGAGAGAGAGAGAGAGAGAGAGAGAGAGAGAGTTCTTTCTCTTTTCTCTCTTTCTCTCCCTCTCTCTATGGGGTTAACATCTCTAAGGTTCCCCTGGGGGATTCCTTAAGGCGACACTTGCCCCACAGTCTTGGAAAGAGGGAGTAGGGAGCTGGCATAAGTAGTGCAACGTTGGCATTACTTTCGGGAGGTCCAGGTTTGTGCCCATGATTGGGCAAAATGTTCTGGTTCTATTTGATCTCCAACTTTGTGGTTCAATGCCCGTATAATGTGATCGGTTGAGACAGGATACTAAGGAGACAACCAAAAGAGAGGATCTAAGAGAACATTGAGACGCCGTAACAGCTGAGTTCTAAAACACAATCAACAGTTTCTCCATCCAATGCGCTTTTGATCTTACCAAATTGCTTCATGTACGGATGTAGCAATTCGTCAGATACGTGAGCCCTAGTTAAAATCTTTGATAATAAACTGAAAAACTTTGATATAGAATTTCATTGTGAATAAAACAAGAAAAGCTTTGATGTCGAATTTACTTATGAATAAAACAAAAAAAAACAAAAAAACTTTGATATAGAATGTTCTTATGGATAAAAAAAAAGAAAAACTTTGATGCATAGTTTGAGAATGAAGAAAAGAGTTAAAAAAATCAATGGAACAAACATCTTATAATAAGTCAAAATAATGATCCATAAGCTCTCAGGATATAATTGATCACAGAGCAAGTTTGCGAATCGTGACGTCAGAGGAGGAATTGGAAAAACATTTACTGCGGGAGGTCATTGCAACCTAAACACTCCCTTCCCTCATTTATCTCCCTTCCTTCCTCACACATGTACAGCTGGTGTTGGGATATTGAGTCAAATGTATTATTGCACGACCAAGATAATAAAGGCTTATCTAATCCTGTCTTATCTTATCTTATGTTATCTTATCTACCCAACCCTTTTCAGTCTTAACATATCTTTCTCTCCCGTCTCTCTCTCTCTCTCTCTCTCTCTCTCTCTCTCTCTCTTTCCATTCTCTCTACTTCTCTGTCCCGTTCTCTCTTTTCTCTCTCTTTATCCCTTCTGTCTTCTCTATCCGTCTCTATGTCCCTCCTTACCTCCATGCCTCTCTCTCTTCTCTCTCTCTCTCTCTCTCTCTCTCTCTCTCTCTTTCTCTGTACTGTTGTTCTCTAAAATGCACGAGCTATGTCTCTCTATTGGTCACTTGCTCTCCCACTCCCCACCTCTCTGTCTGTCTGCTGCCTGTCTCTGTCGCTCTGTCTGTCTGTCTGTCTGTCTGTCTGTCTGTCTGTCTGTCTGTCTGTCTGTCTGTCTCTCTGTCTGTCTCTCCCTCTCTCTCTTTCTCTTTCCCTCTCTCTCTCTCTCCCCTATCTTCCGCTCTCTTCTCTCTCTCTCTCTCTCTCTGTGTTCCGCTTTCTCCCTCTGTCCACATCTCCCCCAAACTCCCTCAATTTGCCGAACACTCACTGTACATACCTCCACCATACCTGTGCATTGTACTCACTCGGGATCTCATATCACTCACGTAAGAGCATATCACATCCTCACCCGCGGCATGCAACATATGCACTCTGATATAACACAGTAAAGGCCTTGCGACACACAGAACTAAAGCGAATAACGTAAACCGGCTCCTCGGACATGATCGCTCATAGGCTCCGTTAGTTAAAGATAAAGCCATTTTTGGATGTTTGTGCAGATTCTTTTAAGTAATTATAAAAATCGTTTTCATCTTCGTTTTGGCTCCGGTTTTCACAAGGTCTCCACTATCTTGACAGCCTTACCTGATGCACACGGTAAAAATGCAGCGTGATATAAGGACATGTAAGTGTATCCTCCTGCAGCCTTGTGGTGCTAAGTACAAAGGCAGAGTAGATTTAGGCGCCCGACTACGGACTCTAAATACATGGGGTAGAATACACAAACATGACGTAGCTTAATGCATTAACTGTTATAGGACATCATGGATACAACATAGCCGTTACCGTGCTGACGTGCCGTGAAAACCAACTCACTCACTCACTCACGTCTCAGCGTAAGCCTTCTTATTCTTATATTGTTACGACGAGACGTAAGCTACGTCTTGTTTGTGCATTCTACTCATGCTTACAGTGTATACTCCTTGGGAAAATGATTATAAGAAACGTTAAACCAAATAACGTCATGATAAGAAAATCTCGTACTGACGACGCCATCCGTTAACGCCCTGTGAGTATCACAAAGTCTATACTCTCCCTCTATCTGCCTGGCAAGGGTTAATGGCCTGACGGAGGCTCACCACACTCTGTCTCTGCATCACCAACCTCTGGCACAGAGTGACGCGCCTACAATATATCGCTTTCTGACAATGCTTTCTTTGGATTACAGCCATATTAATATTAATCGATGTCTTTGTTTTGTCTGCCAACTTTTGAGGAATAACCCCCCCCCCCCCCCAAAAAAAAAAAAAAAAAAAAAAAAAACAACAAAAAACCCACAAAAACACACCCTTTTGAGGAATAACCGCCCCCGCCGATAAAAACAAAACAAAACAAAAGCAAACCAAACCCCAACTACCACCACCACCAACAACAACAATAACAATAAAATACATACAGACTTCGTACGGAGACGAAGGTTATGAAAACATCAGAAACAACTATTTTTAGGATGACTGGAGAAAGTGCCGTGTCAGGCGGTTTTGTTTGTGTGTTTTGTTTTGTTTTGTTTTGTTGTAAACGTTAATCAACTGCAACCAGTCTATCTGGTTGATGAGTAAGAAAATTGGTATTGCCTGACATAAAAGAGACAGAACAAGGATGCCATAACTTTAGTCTTAGCCAATCAATAGTTCGGAACAAAGCAACCTGATTGGAACAGTGCACTTACTGGGGAAGAATTCATGACAACAGTACCGTAACTCTTGAAATCCCCATGCCCAATCCACGTTTTGACGGATGGTTTAAGATAGATATATAAATGGAAACGGGACATTTTTTTTCGTTTTCCGTCATATTTTGTGTTTTTACCGGCTGCATACTGCGTCCGTTCGAGTTCAAAAAGTTAAACTAATCTGTATTGTTGGGTAATGGTAAAATGACGGCTCAATTGTTTGCTGTTGTTGTTTTTGTTTTTGTTATGCAAAAAATAATCATACAAAGATGGAAGAGTTCGTTTATTAAAATAAATAGCGTGCAACTCTTGTTTATATAATGTGCAAAAAAAAAAAACAACAAAAAAAAACTTTAGAGATTGAAGGTTATCTTTACCTCTCCTAGATTATATTGTTTTGTTGTTGTTTTTTTGTTTGTATAAAAAGCTAAACGGAGACTAGCACGACAGGTGGGATTCAAACCGTGGATCCTCTGATCGTCAGCTCAAGGCCTTAACTGAATGAGCCACTTGATGGTCCTAGTACGGTATACGCAATTGATAAAACACGTTGAAATCTTTGTCAACATTATTCACTCGTCATGTATGACACTAGTACTAAAATTTGAAGATAGAGCTCAGCAATGATAAGAAGTAAGCTAAAAGTGAACGTGGCCTCTCTACTTGTACATGCATCGGCACTCGACCGCCTTATAGACTTAAAGAGACCATGATTTATACCACTACGCTGAGTGGTAAGTTAGATGGTTTATATAGTCTTTAACACTGTTGTATATACAGAACGTACAGTTATGATAATGTTATGAAATAAGAAAAGGAACAGCTATAATATAAGGCTATATAAGCGTTTCTCTGTGGTTGGCAAGGTAAAACTGTGTATTGTGTATTTTATAGTGTTTTTGTAAAAAAAAATAAACAAACAAAACTGCGACACTTCAGAAACTGATGCATAGACAATTTGTAGGAAGCTCATTAACTCCATAACCCAGTATTACAGGATCTGGTGTTTCTATGTGCCATGGAATGTGCGTTCTAGGGTGCATGTGTTCAAATGTATAGGCTTTACGTTTTTCCTTCAAACAAATAAAATCGTGGGAGGTCGTATAAAGATATTAGTACTATTTTCTGGGGAAAATACAATGAGAGGAGCGTGATAGCGCTAGGGTTATAGCTTCGTCTTACGAAGCAGGAGGCACGGGTTCGAGCCCCGCTCTGGCGATCACATGTTTCCCTACTGCTCAGCACAAAGGCATAGACAGAGTGGAGTAGCTTTGCAGCTTCTGGTCTCTTTAACCTACACTACGGGGGGCGCTGTGGCCCTGGGGTAGAATACCGGCTTCCGACGCAAAAGGTCAAGGTTCGAGTTCTGGCAATTTCGCCAGGCAGTTTAAATTGACCGGCTGAAACAAGAGTTATGGCATCCCGGCCTGTCTCGAGTGTGGCAACACATAAAATTGTCAGACGTCAGTCTTGGGGCCCGTCCACAATATAGCCTATATAGTGCTGATGTTCAACGTTAAAACCAACTCAACTCACTCAACCTACGCTGGCAGTTAAGATGTTGGGGATCTAACAACGATCATTGTTCTCGTTTAGACAAGTTTTTAAACATCTAGAGTAATCCACCTTGGATGTGGGGTCAGATTCGCCAAGAGCTGCTGTTGTTGAGTTAGCTTAACGTCCAACATCAGCACTATATAGGCTATATTGTGGACGAGCCCCAAGACTGACGTCTGACAATTTTATGTGCTGCCACACACGAGACAGGGCGGGGATACCATGACTACTGTCTCAGCCGGTCACATTAAACTGACACCGATCCAACCAGTAGGGAGCTAACCGCCAGGACTCGAACCCGGACCTTTTGCGTCGGAAGCCGATGTTCTACCCCAGGGCCACCGCCCCCTCGACAAGAGCTAGCACCACTAGTGCAGCCACATCTGTTTAGAGTTATTGCCCTTAGAGGTGTTACGCTATCACACAGTCACGCCCCTTGGTGGATAAGGAGCTACGGAGAGAAAAGTTTGCATTCACAGCTGCAGTTATTCAAATTAAACTTAAAGGAGGAAATAATAATTATCTTTTTATGACTTTCCAAATGAGGTTAGGAAAAGGTGAACCAGGTGCCTAGAGTTCAACGCGAACTTACACACGCCAGCAGGGGCTAGAGTTCAACGCAAACTTACACACGCCAGCAGGGTAGAAGAGTAAAAATAATGATAAGAAAATACAGAGGGAAAGGGGGAGATAGAGAAAATGCCTGAGAGTGAGATATAATGAAAGATGGAAACAAGGGAGATAGATAGATAGATAGGTAGATAGATAGATAGATAGACAGATAGATAGATAGATACGAACAGACTCAATGAGATTTGTAGAGATAGTGAAAGATGGAGAACAGGAAAGAGATATCGAGATAGGAGAGAGGAAGAGAGAAAGAAAGAGAATGTGAGAAGTAGAGAGACAAAGAGACAGAGAGAAATAGAGGGAGGGAGGAGACGAATATAGGCAAGCATGCAGGCAAATTTAAAGACCCACAGGTAAACATATAGACAGACAAGCATGCAGACAAAAGTAAAAATATGCAGAGTTTTTCAAAGAAAACTTCCTTGCACAAAAAATAAAATTAGTATTGAATGTTAGCTTGTTCTTTATGTCTGAAAAAATCTTGAATTTGATACTACATACATTTACCGTTATTGGGGAAATACCACAAATCGCCTGGTAAAATGCAGTCCAACTAGCTCTAGTTCAATCACAAACAAAAAGATAGAGGTAATAATAATAATAATAATAATAATGATAATAATAATAATATTCCAGACATGATAGCTTAAGTGGTTAGAGCCCTACACCGAAAGGTGGAGGTCTGCGGTTCAAATCTCACTTGGCGCACTCAAGACCGTGTTGGCTTTTGGAGAACGATAGGCTAAAAGATTACTCATCCAATAGATCCGGCTACATAAATAATACTGTATATTTTTCCGCATGTACCCATCGACCAAAGAGATGCGTCATGTTGTGGATGTTGTGAAAACAAAATTGTATTGGATGCGGTGAGTAAAAAAATATAGAGGATGATGTGGTAAACAAACAGGCAGGTATATTTCTGATTTAGCACGGTAGACGACGAAAATCAGGCAGGAGGGTAAACAATGTGATTGGCAGATAGTTGGAGAACTGACGTAATTGGTAGAGCATTGCCCTTCTAACAGAGAGGTACCTGGTTCAAGGCGACCATCGGGCGAAATGTTTGTGTTAAAGTTCGTTTCTTTTCGTTGGATCGGTGTCAGTATAATTTGATTGGTTCAGACACTCAAGGAGTCTTAGCATTCCTGATCTGTCTCGTGTGTTGCGGCGCGTCAAATTGTAAGACATACATTTTGGGACCCGTCAGCGTATATGATCCTTCCTCCGAACCTATGAGACATTAAACAAGGAGAGAGAGGAAGAGAAAGCGAGGGAGAGAGAGAGAGAGAGAGAGAGAGAGAGAGAGAAAGAAAGAGAGATACAGAGAACAGAGAACAGAGAAGAAAGATAGATAGATAGAGGTGGTGTGTGTGGTGTGTGGTATGTGTGTGGTGTGTGTGGTATGTGTGTGGTGTGTGATATATGTGTGGTGTGTGTGGTATGTGTTAGATAGATAGATAGATAGATAGATAGATAGATAGATAGATAGATAGATAGACAGATAGATAGGTAGATAGATAGATAGATAGATAGATAGATAGTTAGATAGATAGATAGATAGATAGATAGATAGATAGATAGATAGATAGATAGTTAGATAGATAGATAGATAGATAGATAGAGAGAGAGAGAGCGAGAGAAAGATAGAGAGAGGGAGACAGAGAAAGAGAGAGATTATCCCCATACAAAGAGCTCTTTATATCATGGTTTGATGACTGAAGGTCGACTTCTATGCCAGTGGTTCGAGTCCAGGCGATTTCGCTCCCTAGTGGTTGGGTCGATGTCAGTTTAATGTGATCGGCTGAGAGAGAGGTCATGGTATCCCCGCTCTGTCCATGTGTGGCAGCACATAAAAATTGTCAGACGTCAGTCTTGGGGTCCGTCTACAATATAGCCTATATAGTGGTTATGTTGGGCGTTAAACGAACTCAACCCAACTATATGCCAGCGGTTTTGTCGGTTCAAGTTGTTAAGACCTGTACAGCTTTACATGTACTACTTTTAACCTTGCTGCCGGCTCTAACAAGTAGAGCTTAAAGAAGGGTGAGCTATTTGGACTGGCTGGTGATATAGAAGTCCATGGTAATGGAACTTTAAATGCGCTTTCTATACGTCTCTGTGTGTTACTAGACTGTTTATATGACTATTTGTTTTTAACGTCTTGCGTCAGTAACTAAGCTAAGTCGTGGAGAGGTCCCAAGACTAACATTTGATAATTTGGTTTGCAGCCTAAAAATGACGAATCGAAGATACCAAGACGTCTATATTTGAACATAATTTTATATGTGGTGTGTGTGGTATGAGTGGTTTGTGTGGTATCTGTGGTGTGTGATATGTGTGGTATGTGTGGTGTGTGTGGTGTGTGATGGATGTATTGCAGGTGTGGTGTTCGTGGTGACTGTGGTGTGTGATATGTGTGGTGTGAGTGGCGTGTGTGTGTGTGTGTGTGTGGTGTGGTATGTGGTGTTTGGTGTGTGTGTGTGTGTGTGTGGTGTTCGGTATGTGCATGCAGCTTGCGCGCATTGAATGATTGTGTGTATACATATATTTGTATGACAATCTTATAGATAAAGTATTATTCCTTCATCACCCGCATTATCTCTTTAATGCAGGCTTGCATTTCATGGTTACGGCAAGGGCAGTGTACTCCGCCTGAGGTTGCGGTAAGTGAAGTGTACATTGTGGTGAGTCATGTGCCCCTGGCTTCAAGGTAACTCATGTTTATCATGTGATATACAGGGCATTCTGAAGTTGAAGTTGAGTTGGTTTAACGTCCAACGTCAGCGCTATATAGTCTATAATGTGGACGGACACCGCCATACACAGACAAAGCGGAGATATCATGACTCCTAACTTCTTAGAGCAGGCCTCTTCTTGCCTCTAATACCCCAGCTGTTTTTGTTCTTTGTACTTATCTAAAGTCCTGTCTTTCTGAGTTTTCTTGAGGAGTGTTAATGCATGTTTATTTTCCTTCTTATAATGTAAAGCAATGTAAAGTAGTAAAAGTCATTTCGGCGCTTGGGAAATGTTCAAACATTGAAAGATGAAGTTTGAGACGCATACATAATTAATCTTATCAACATCAGCAAAAGGAACAGAAGACAAATTTTGTCTCTCCTTGTCTCTGTCTGTCTGTCTGTCTGCCTCTGTCGCTGTCTCTGTCTGTCTGTCTCTCTGTCTGCATGTCTGCCTGTCTCTGTTTCACCGTGTTGTTCTCTCTCTCTATCTCTCTCTCTCTTTCTCTCTCTCTCTCTCTCTCTCTCTCTCTCTCTCTCTCTC
>RQTK01000560.1:29336-43525 GCA_003991915.1 Elysia chlorotica | reverse complement strand
TTTTCATGAGAAGTAGAGATAAAACAAAAGGAAAGGAAAAGCAAAGCTTTCATTGATGAAAGTTATACATGTACACACAAAAACACAGGTTCTTGCGAACACACGGAGGAGTTTATTTTTTTTCTTTATTATGAAACACTCAAAACATACGCATACAACCAACTAACCTGTTTCATCAGTCCAACAGTATATAGAAAAGGCCACAGCAAATATACTACAACCGTCTCGATCCAGATGTATCCTTTTGTTCTAAAACTAGACCTAGATTGGACCTAGACCTAGACCTAGAGAAAGATAGTAGGCCCTACATAAATACTCCGTCATTGCCCCGCCACATAGCAAAAACAGCTGAGGCTTTCTAAATCTAGATATACTTTATTGTTCCAGAAAGACCAAGACCTAGATATAAACACTAGGTCTAGATACTATCTAGCGGCTATATTATTGCCAGATCATTGCCACACAGCCACACAATTCACGGTTATAAGGGTAGACAACTGAGCCATGTGGGAACCCCGTCGTTCTCTCTACATTCTCCACGGAAACCTGGGAGACGGAACACAAAGGAGAGTCAGAGATCGAGAGATCGAGAGAGCTTCTCTTCAGGTAAGGATGGAGAGCAGGCACCTCCCGCCTGACTGAAGACTGCAGTAGTGAAGGTTTCGGTGTCAGACTCCAGGCGTGAGGCTCGGCACTGCAGCGGATGTCTTGCGATTACGGGACCAAATTGAAAACGAGGACAGTAGGTAGGGGAATCTGCACCAGCGTCAATTCAAAGATTCCTTGTAGACTTGAGGGGCGCGGTGGCCCTGGGGGTAGAACATCGGTTTAGTACGCAGAAGGTCCGTTGTTCGAACTCTGGCGATTTCCCTTCCGACTAGTTGAGTCGGTGTCAGTTTTATGTGACCGGCTAAGACAGGAGTCATGGTATTCCGATCCTGCCCTGTCTCGTGTGTGGCATGCAGTACATAAAGTTGTCAGACGTCAGTCTTGGTATACGTCCACAATATAGCGTGTACAGTGCTGATGTTGGGCGTTAAAAAAACACATATACAACTTCATCGTAGACCAATGGCGCTACTGAAAAGTGGACCTTAAAAGGTATCGGAGCAAGTTAGTGAAATGTGGATCTCAAAGGGCGTGATAACGCCATACGTTTTAGTCGTATGCATCGCAAGGCTTGTAGAGACGGGAGGCAGAGCGGGGATTCCCGCGCCTGTATACTCACCTGGCGAGGTCTGCCTGGTCTGGTCCCCCGTAGGTGAGTAGTGAACAGTGAGCTGTGAGCAGTGAGCAGTGTTAGTAGCGGCAAGGTGGGGACAGGTAACAACAGGCAGGGAGAGAGAGAGAGAGAGAGAGAGAGAGAGAGAGAGAGAGAGAGAGAGAGAGAGAGAGAGAGAGAGAGAGAGAGGTTACTATGTAGTTCTATTTTGCTGCTCTAGTTAATTGTTGGTCTTGTTTCGAGGAGTGAACGAGATGAGGAAAAGTATATAAAAGGAGAGGGAGAGGAGAGAGAGAAAGAGAGAAAATGAGATAGATAGAGAGAGAAAGAGTTAGTGACAGAGATGTGGGGAGAGGAGGGAATTAGAGAGGCTTAATCAAAGAGAAAGTTGTAGAGAGATAAAGAGAGGCGAAAAAGGAGAACATATACGGACATACGTACTAACAAACAACCAGCAAACAAACATACATGAAAGAAGCAGATGGAAAGAAGCAGACATATATGGAGTGTGTGTGTGATAGAGAAAAAGACTGGTAATGTAAAACAAAACAAAAACAATCATATACACGTAAAGAGAACAAGGTTTAGTTGCTACATAGCAACTCGAAAAAGAGAAACAAACGAAGGTATTCAAGAGGGGGGTAAAGGGAGAGATGTAAGCTTTATATAATTATAGAGAGATACCCAGGTTGGAAATAGCATTATATAACCAGAGCCACCAACTCATTCACCAATGGAGCAGGAAAGATCGTTCTAGTGCCTATGGCAATGCTCTGTACAAGGTCATATTGCATTGCTACCAGTATCTTTTCTCTCTATCTCTATCATTTTACCTGACGTTTTCTTTTTCAGGACACTACCATTCTGCCTTAGAGTTAGAGGTAGGCTCGGATTCGTACTAAAAATATCTTTCTTTTTCTTCCTTTCGTTCTTGCTCTCTATCTCTATATGTGTTTCTGTTTATCTTTCCCTGTCTCTCTCTTCTCTCGCTGTCTCTATGTCTCTGTATCTAGATATGCCTATCTCTCTATTTCTTTCGCTGTGTCTCTGTCTCTCTGCTGTCTATCTCTCTGTCTTTGACTTTGACTCTGTCTGTCTGTCTGTCTGTCTGTCTGTCTGTCTGTCTGTCTGTCTGTCTGTCTGCCTCTCTCTCTCTCTCTCTCCCTTCATTAACCACAAGCTCACCTGGTTACTAAAACAGCCGAGCAGAAATTTCGCCTGGAGGTTACGAGGCGTAGCAAAGCACGACCTTCTCTCTTCCTCTCTTTCATTCTGTCTTTCTGTCCCAGTCCCTGTCTGTCTATTCGTTTGGCTGTCGGTATGAGTGTGCTGCGGGACGGGATTCAACCACATGAGAAAGGGAGGAAGAAAAACAGAGAAATAGATAGATAGTTATGGAGAAATGGGTGGGAAGGAAGAAATTGTGAAATAAGGATAGAGATATAGAGAAAGAGATACAGATATAGATAGATTGAGAGCGAGAGTGAGATGGTGGGAGAGAGAGAAAGATAATTTCGTTCAACTTCTTGGTAGTTTAGCGGTACCTGATGTCCAACGTCTCTCTTCTGTCTGTTGTATTTATGTTTCTCCCAACTTGATTTTTCTGTCTGTTTTTATCATTCCCTGAATCGCCTCCCTGTGTTACCGCATAACTTAATTTTTTTTCAATTTGTTATGTTTTTCTGTATCTCTCTCTCTCACTCTCTCTCTGTCTTTCTTTCTCCCTTTCCATCTTTCTCTGTTTCTTTCACTATCACTAACTCTTTCTGCCACTCTTTGAATCTTTCTATCTCTTTATCTATTTCTATCCCTCTACCTCGTCTCACCATCTCTCTGCATTATTTTTCATCTCTCTCTCTCACTCTCTCTCTCTCTCTCCCTCCCTCTCTGGCCTTTTCTCTTTTGTCGATAAACAGACATAAAGCCATTCCTATCTACCCTAAAATGAAACGTGTACACGCAAACAACAAGCGCGAGTTGTAACAGATACTGTGCCACTGGGGTTGACACTATCAACTCCTCTTGCAGATGACTGACTAAAATGACTAGCCCCGCCCTTTATCTGCTACAATTTTTTTTAAATCTGTGGTACATAGTCTAAATTCAAATCCATCCCATCTTCGTACTTACTAACTCTAGCGATACTTTCAGTCAGGTAGCGTGTTTTAAGTTAGTTTAATGTGACTAGCTGAGACAGAGTCATGGTATCCCTGAATTGTCTCCGAGTGGCAGCTCTTACAATTACCAGACGTTAGTCTTGGGACCCGTCCAAAGTATAGTCTATATAGTGCTGGCATTGCAGGCTAAGCAACAAAACAAACAAACAAGGGTATTTTTTTTTAGAAACAAAGGAGCTCACGTAGGAAGACTACCTTGATTCCAGACATCAGATAAAGGTGCGTTGTGTGCACAACAAACTAAATGGGAGAGACAGAACCAAAACATCGTGACTAATCTCCATATGTTGTCGTTATCTTTGGCTTTGAGAAGTTTGATCTTTGAAAAAAAAAGAATTAGGGAAAAAATTAAAGGAGGTAAATAAACACTTCTGTACAGTCTCCATCAAATAGATTCAAAACTATTATAAGACGCAAAGGTAAGTTAGTTGTAAAAGCATCAACAATACTCAAACATGTAAACATAATGTTTGTCCTTGGTGTTGACGTCATGAGTCAAATAAAAAGAAAGTATTGTTGTTTTCTGTGCCAGGCCCAACGCGCTCTAGTGATATCACCTGATATCATGGCCAGGGATGCGCGAGGGAGCAGCAGAGGTGAGAAGTCTGAGTACATCTAGACGTCAGTAGGTCTAAGCGTGAGCAGATGGGATGGCTCAGGGTGAGTGCATTCACTGAGGAGGCGCGACAAAGCGCCTTTGTTTTCTCAGACTCTAGGTTCTAGACATGAGTCTGCCTGCCTTTGTTTGTCTCTGTTGTTTTTAGAAAGAGTGAAATCTGACACTGAAAGGAAAAACACGATCTAAAAATTCAGTCAAGGCCGGGTATGTTGTTGATGATGAGTGGATGGGTGGATAGATAGATAGATAGATAGATAGATAGATAGATAGATAGATAGATAGATAGATAGATAGATAGATAGATAGATAGATAGATAGATAGATAGATAGATAGATAGATAGACAGTTAGATAGATAGATAGATAGATAGATAGATAGATAGATAGATAGATAGATAGATAGATAGATAGATAGATAGATAGATAGATAGATAGATAGATAGATAGATAAAGAGAAAAAAAGAGAGAGAGATAGAAATAGAGAGAAAGAAATATCAAGGCAGGACAAAACAATAATAAAATAGATGAATAGATAGATAGATACATAGATAAAGAGAAAAAAAGAGAGATAGATAGAAAGAGAGAGAGAGGGAGAGAGAGGAAGAGATACAAGTGTGGAGGAAGACAGGCAGATTTACATGCAGACATAGAGATAGGCCAACATATGAGAGACAGAGACAGAGAGAGAGACAAACTGCGGGACAGACAGACATATTTATGGGCGGAAAGAAGGAGATAACAAATGAAGAGAAGATAGAAAAAGAGAAACATAGAGGAAGAAGAAATAAAGAGATAAGGCTGAAGAAACAACAAGATATAAATACAGCGAGAATCGAAGAGTTAGAGAGAACACAAGAGAACAGCAGTCAGTACTCCAGTTTGTTTTTCAACTTGAGATAAATCAACCCTCATTATCTGATGACGTCAGGTACTCCACTTTCGCTTTTTTGTCGGGCGTCAAAACAGTTTCAGAGGTGCAGATTGTTTTGTAAGGTACGTAAACATCTGCGGGAATTACGTCTTGAATTTATGCTCTCCTTTCACCTGATAAAGTGTTGGTGTGATAAGTTACACAACCCAGCCCTAGAAGGTAAGGAGGGCATCGCAACCTTGGAGTTTATTCAATGTTCGTTCTACTTTAAAGTCTTTGAAATGTTCAACAAAAGGATGGGTTACCATTGATGTAATAAAACAATTTGGGAAAAAGGGGGAAAGGGGGGGGGGAGCAGCTGGTGTAAGAGGTAGAGTGTTGGTATCCCAATCGGTAGGTCCCCAGTTCAAGCCCACGATTGAGAAAAATGTTTGTCGGATACAGATTTAGTCGGTGTCGGTATAATAGTACAGACGCAGGCATGGGCCCCCGTAAAATCGTCAGGACTCTTAATAAATTTTACTTTGACATCCTGTCCACCCATCGTGTATTGGTTATATCTTCATATTCAGTGTTAGTAGAACTTGTCTGCTGCGGGACGGGATTCAACCACATGAGAAAGGTAAGCCCACGATTGAGAAAAATGTTTGTCGGATACAGATTTAGTCGGTGTCGGTATAATAGTACAGACGCAGGCATGGGCCCCCGTAAAATCGTCAAGCGCAAGTCTTTGATTCATCGCCAGGCACTAGTCGTTTCTTTATTTGTCATACATTAGACTTTTCTTTATCGTCAGACAATATTCTTTCTCACTGCCAGACACTTACTAGTCGTTTCTTTATTAGTCAGACACTAGTCTTTTCTTCATTTAATAGAAAAGCCAAAATTATTCCATGAAGCTTTTAATGATCAAACTAGTGTAACATACATTTTGAACTATTGCATTTTTAAATTATAGAACCGTATTTTGTTTAATTAGTGATGACGACAAATAATGCAAAATTAATTTATTATACATTATGATAAATTATTTTCGATCTCCTCTGGGTCAAGTTGAACCTCTAGATTTTCTTCCTTAAAAAAAAAACAACCACATATGTTTTGAGGTGAGGTTAAACTAGTTCGATCTGTATCTAATCAATCTTGGCGTTTTCACAAAATATCACTCCAACAAAACTACTGAATTCAGAGCAAAAGCGATTGTGAGAGATCATTCAATATGAGCGAGGCACGAGATAAGAAAACATTATATCAAGTACTCCGTACCTAAACATAAAACTTTCTAAGCTGAAACTTTTATAAAAATAAATTACATATATTTTAAGGCTGATTTCTAAGTAAACAGGTTTTACTTAAGGTAAACAGGGCATGATATTATTATGATGATTTCTCCACGGCCCTAAATAACTACAAGAGATGATGTTTTGGTTTCGGGTTGTTAACCTTCACGAGAGTTCAGTCACACCCTCTGGTTCATTGGTGCAGGTGAGCAGAGAACATCGACCCTGGCAGGGACAAAAACACCATACATAAAACAGCTCACTTGTCGGCATAAGTTTTAAAGCAACTCAGTGCAGTAGTTGTTGTTGAGTTGGTTTAACATCCAACGCCAGCATTATATAGGCTTTATTGTGGACGGGCTCCAAAAATGACGTCTGACAATTTTATGTGCTGCCACACATGAGACAGGGTGTGGATACCATGACTCCTGTCTCAGCTGGTCACATTAAACTGACACCGACCCAACCAATAGGGAGCGAAGTCGCCAGGGCTCGAACCACGGACCTCATGCGCTGGAAGCCGATGTTCTACCCAGGGCTACAGCGCCCCTGCGCAACTCAGTGCAATCCATGATGCGTTTGCCCTGGTCCATTTCGACTAACGAGCCGTGTTACCACACGTCCTTGGCTTTAATTTATATTGATGACGCGTTCCATGACTAATGTCTGATAATTTTACGTGTAGTTTCACAGAGACAGAGCGGAGCTACCAGTGCTCCTGTCTGAGCCAGTTCCAATATGCCGACACCGACCAGTAGAGGACAGCACCCCAAAAAAACATTTTAACCGGTCGTCAGTTTCGAACTGGGTACCTCTCGATTAGGAGCTCAAAGCTAGTGCGACTGGACAAGTCCCGAATTCTTTGATCGAGGTCTCGTCACAGTATAGGATTTTCCTTTAGGACCTAGGAGTCCTTAATAGGAGTCGTTGTTATCGTTAAACTAGAAGGGAGCTTTATTTCTCCGACCACAGCCATAAGCACATACAGTCATGTCTACACAGCATTGCTGACTTTTCATCCAATAACTGTACCGTCATGTATTACATTGATACGGATATCAAATTACGTACTAGGCTAACTAGAGACCTTGGGAACTCATCGCGTTAAAATAAATCCATTCGCATAGGGCGTTTTAATTTCATATTAAATTAGCAGAAATAGAATCGCATGTTTTATTTTTTTAGAAATTGAATCTCTTGAGAGATAGAGAGGAAGAGAGAGAGAGAGAGAGAGAGAGAGAGAGAGAGAGAGAGACAAAAAAGAGAGAGAGAGAGAGAGAGAGAGAGAGAGAGAGAGAGAGAGAGAGACAAAAAAGAGAAAGAGAAAGAGATATAGATTTATAAAGATAAAAAGAGAGATAAAGAGACATTTATACAGGCCGACCGGCCGACAGACAGACATGCGTACAGAGACAGAGGCAGACACACAGGCGCACAGACAGGCAGAGACAGACAGTCATGCATAGGTAACAGACACCGACTATTATGGAGAAAGATAGAGAATCACAAACAGACAGAGACAGACACATAGGCAGACAGACAGACATGCATACAGAGACAGAGACAGATATGGAGAAAAGTAGAGAGTCAGAGACAGACAGAGGCAGACGCACAGGCGGAGATAGATAGGTAGAGAGGGGAAAGAGCCTTTGTAATATAATGGCGAATGGATGAACAAAAAATTGCCCATTGTTCTGATTAGTCTAACATCAGCATGCTTCACAAAGAATCACAAATTTAATGCTGATGCAGTACGTTTCACTACATCCCTCACTTTTGTCTTATGTAGTTAGCAATGGGGAAACGGGTGGTCCCATGGTGTAATGGTTAGCACTCTGGACTCTGAATCCAGCGATCCGAGTTCAAATCTCGGTGGGACCTTATTTCTTTTGTATCATTTTTCCGTAATCGGTTGAGTACTCGCATAAAATACTCGTAGAAAACATCTTATGAAATTAATTTTTTCCCCATTATCCGATTTACATGCAGACATAGAGATAGGCCAACATATGAGAGACAGAGACAGAGAGAGAGACAAACTGCGGGACAGACAGACATATTTATGGGCGGAAAGAAGGAGATAACAAATGAAGAGAAGATAGAAAAAGAGAAACATAGAGGAAGAAGAAATAAAGAGATAAGGCTGAAGAAACAACAAGATATAAATACAGCGAGAATCGAAGAGTTAGAGAGAACACAAGAGAACAGCAGTCAGTACTCCAGTTTGTTTTTCAACTTGAGATAAATCAACCCTCATTATCTGATGACGTCAGGTACTCCACTTTCGCTTTTTTGTCGGGCGTCAAAACAGTTTCAGAGGTGCAGATTGTTTTGTAAGGTACGTAAACATCTGCGGGAATTACGTCTTGAATTTATGCTCTCCTTTCACCTGATAAAGTGTTGGTGTGATAAGTTACACAACCCAGCCCTAGAAGGTAAGGAGGGCATCGCAACCTTGGAGTTTATTCAATGTTCGTTCTACTTTAAAGTCTTTGAAATGTTCAACAAAAGGATGGGTTACCATTGATGTAATAAAACAATTTGGGAAAAAGGGGGAAAGGGGGGGGGGGAGCAGCTGGTGTAAGAGGTAGAGTGTTGGTATCCCAATCGGTAGGTCCCCAGTTCAAGCCCACGATTGAGAAAAATGTTTGTCGGATACAGATTTAGTCGGTGTCGGTATAATAGTACAGACGCAGGCATGGGCCCCCGTAAAATCGTCAAGCGCAAGTCTTTGATTCATCGCCAGGCACTAGTCGTTTCTTTATTTGTCATACATTAGACTTTTCTTTATCGTCAGACAATATTCTTTCTCACTGCCAGACACTTACTAGTCGTTTCTTTATTAGTCAGACACTAGTCTTTTCTTCATTTAATAGAAAAGCCAAAATTATTCCATGAAGCTTTTAATGATCAAACTAGTGTAACATACATTTTGAACTATTGCATTTTTAAATTATAGAACCGTATTTTGTTTAATTAGTGATGACGACAAATAATGCAAAATTAATTTATTATACATTATGATAAATTATTTTCGATCTCCTCTGGGTCAAGTTGAACCTCTAGATTTTCTTCCTTAAAAAAAAAACAACCACATATGTTTTGAGGTGAGGTTAAACTAGTTCGATCTGTATCTAATCAATCTTGGCGTTTTCACAAAATATCACTCCAACAAAACTACTGAATTCAGAGCAAAAGCGATTGTGAGAGATCATTCAATATGAGCGAGGCACGAGATAAGAAAACATTATATCAAGTACTCCGTACCTAAACATAAAACTTTCTAAGCTGAAACTTTTATAAAAATAAATTACATATATTTTAAGGCTGATTTCTAAGTAAACAGGTTTTACTTAAGGTAAACAGGGCATGATATTATTATGATGATTTCTCCACGGCCCTAAATAACTACAAGAGATGATGTTTTGGTTTCGGGTTGTTAACCTTCACGAGAGTTCAGTCACACCCTCTGGTTCATTGGTGCAGGTGAGCAGAGAACATCGACCCTGGCAGGGACAAAAACACCATACATAAAACAGCTCACTTGTCGGCATAAGTTTTAAAGCAACTCAGTGCAGTAGTTGTTGTTGAGTTGGTTTAACATCCAACGCCAGCATTATATAGGCTTTATTGTGGACGGGCTCCAAAAATGACGTCTGACAATTTTATGTGCTGCCACACATGAGACAGGGTGTGGATACCATGACTCCTGTCTCAGCTGGTCACATTAAACTGACACCGACCCAACCAATAGGGAGCGAAGTCGCCAGGGCTCGAACCACGGACCTCATGCGCTGGAAGCCGATGTTCTACCCAGGGCTACAGCGCCCCTGCGCAACTCAGTGCAATCCATGATGCGTTTGCCCTGGTCCATTTCGACTAACGAGCCGTGTTACCACACGTCCTTGGCTTTAATTTATATTGATGACGCGTTCCATGACTAATGTCTGATAATTTTACGTGTAGTTTCACAGAGACAGAGCGGAGCTACCAGTGCTCCTGTCTGAGCCAGTTCCAATATGCCGACACCGACCAGTAGAGGACAGCACCCCAAAAAAACATTTTAACCGGTCGTCAGTTTCGAACTGGGTACCTCTCGATTAGGAGCTCAAAGCTAGTGCGACTGGACAAGTCCCGAATTCTTTGATCGAGGTCTCGTCACAGTATAGGATTTTCCTTTAGGACCTAGGAGTCCTTAATAGGAGTCGTTGTTATCGTTAAACTAGAAGGGAGCTTTATTTCTCCGACCACAGCCATAAGCACATACATCATGTCTACACAGCATTGCTGACTTTTCATCCAATAACTGTACCGTCATGTATTACATTGATACGGATATTAAATTACGTACTAGGCTAACTAGAGACCTTGGGAACTCATCGCGTTAAAATAAATCCATTCGCATAGGGCGTTTTAATTTCATATTAAATTAGCAGAAATAGAATCGCATGTTTTATTTTTTTAGAAATTGAATCTCTTGAGAGATAGAGAGAGAGAGAGAGAGAGAGAGAGAGAGAGAGAGAGAGAGAGACAAAAAAGAGAAAGAGAAAGAGATATAGATTTATAAAGATAAAAAGAGAGATAAAGAGACATTTATACAGGCCGACCGGCCGACAGACAGACATGCGTACAGAGACAAAGGCAGACACACAGGCGCACAGACAGGCAGAGACAGACAGTCATGCATATGTAACAGACACCGACTATTATGGAGAAAGATAGAGAATCACAGACAGACAGAGACAGACACATAGGCAGACAGACAGACATGCATACAGAGACAGAGACAGATATGGAGAAAAGTAGAGAGTCAGAGACAGACAGAGGCAGACGCACAGGCGGAGATAGATAGGTAGAGAGGGGAAAGAGCCTTTGTAATATAATGGCGAATGGATGAACAAAAAATTGCCCATTGTTCTGATTAGTCTAACATCAGCATGCTTCACAAAGAATCACAAATTTAATGCTGATGCAGTACGTTTCACTACATCCCTCACTTTTGTCTTATGTAGTTAGCAATGGGGAAACGGGTGGTCCCATGGTGTAATGGTTAGCACTCTGGACTCTGAATCCAGCGATCCGAGTTCAAATCTCGGTGGGACCTTATTTCTTTTGTATCATTTTTCCGTAATCGGTTGAGTACTCGCATAAAATACTCGTAGAAAACATCTTATGAAATTAATTTTTTCCCCATTGTCCTTTCTACAAAACTATTATCATTTCCAAAACATCTCAGACAGTCCTCTCTCAGATAAAGCTTTGTCTAACAAGAAATGTTACATATTGGTTCTTCCCACTTAAGTTCCATGAGAACCCTGCAACACAAGAAGTGAAATTCAACAATTATAATATTGTAAACTAAACTGACCTGATATATCTTAACATCCTGCCAAGATTGTAGATTTGAACCCACACGATCCAACATATGTTTGTAAGGACTGACCACATCCACATGAGAAGGTATATCACAGACATGGTTGGTAGTGACATTTTCCTGCAGCAGTCAATACTCCAGGAGAGAAGTACACATTATCCAAGCACTTTGATGTTTACTACCAGTACTATGTCTATTCTACTGACACTATGTTACACAGAAAGTATATTTAGCTGCTCCTGGATTGGATTTTCATTAAAGATCTACTGTGACTGCAATTCCGTCTATAACACTGTTTAAAACAAAATAAAGTAAGAAATTTGATGCATTGTCTATTTCAAAACTTTTTTTTTTACTATTTTAACGCCAAAATTAGACACCCGCAGTGAATTTTCATCGTTTCCTTTCACGAAAATGCACGTGGTAATGATATAATTCACAATTACTAATTAATGAACTGAATGTACTTTTTTAATCTGCGTATATTTTTTTTCTCAAAGAATTAACAAAAACACTCGACGCCAAAATAAATAATTATTTCTACAAACTTTTTTAAAAACAAACACACAAAAAAATACGTCGCATATGTTCACCGAGACTATAATTTAATAAATGTAAAAAAATTGATAATGTTGTTTTCATAACAGTAAAGAAAATATAAACTTGGTCAATAATTATGATTGTAACGGTGGATTCACATGACAACATTACACGCTTTGCAATGAACACGACCATAATGATTGACGTAATAACACCTTGTAGAAAGCAGAGTGTCTGACCTAGATTATAGGGGTTGAGTTGAGTTGGTTTTAACGTCCAACATCAGCACTATATAGGCTATACTGTGGACGGGCCCCAAGACGGACGTCTGACAATTTCATGTGCTGCCACACACGAGGCAGGACGGGGATGCCGTGATTCCAGTCTCAGCCGGTCACATTATACTGACACCGACCCAACCAGTAGGGAACGCAATCGCCAGGATTCGAACACGGGACCCTTTGCGTAGGAAGCCGATGTTCTACCCCTGGCCCCCCCCCCCCCTAGGTTTTAGGACGCTGACCAATAGTTTGGTCCCGTTGCTTGATAAAAAAAATTGCTACATGTATTTTGATTGATAGAAGTAGTACTACTCGTAATAGTAGTAGTTGTAGTAGTAGTAGTAGTAGTAGTAGTAGTAGTAGTAGTAGTAGTAGTAGTAGTAGTAGTAGTAGTAGCAGCAGCAGCAAAAGTTGTATTGTATGGCGACACCTCCACGTTTGACCGAAATTAATGTTATATTTTTGTCGACAGCCTGAACTGCTCCATATTCTTTCTAAAGATTCGCTATAAGAAGTTAAGTATTTTGACCGATTTCCTTAGAACGTCTTTTACATTGAGTAGATATGACTATTCCCAGTGTTATTTTTATTAAATATTTGTGGCGTCAGGACATTTAAAGTTCCTGTCATGTGGTATCCGTTTTCGCTATTGGCCTTGATAACGCAATACCTCTATGAAATCTAGACCTAATTGTGTCAAGTTTCACTTTACGTCTATGGGTGTCCCAAATAGCAACTCTTTGTAACCCAATGTGAGTGCTCAAAGGTCGTAATGGTGTCAGCATGGTGAGGCTGTGGTAAGGGTGAGCTCTATTTCTTTGTTGATTTTTAGCCGCGCTTATTACACACTACTAGAATTCGGTCTGTGTTACGTATTCAATTACATTTAAATGCTGTACGTCAGCATAAGGATTTCCTGAGTATAGTAAATATTAAAGAGACTTCTTCTTCTTCTTCTTCTTCGTTCACTTGAAAATGACTACACAGAAAGTCCCGAATCTAGAGACGGAAGTTAACTTAAAAAAATAATTGAAACGGTATAAGCATGTCATAAGATCCAAAAGACTAACTTGTCAAAACAATCGAGGCGATGAAAACCTGCGATGATGGTTATAACATTGATGATAATGTCGGTGCTGCTGCTCGTACTAATGATGATTACGATGATTATAAATATTTTCACTATGATAATATTGATATTGATTAAATTACCAACTAGAATGATTTTCGTTGTATTTACCATGATAATGATAATAATGAGCTCATGATGGCAATGTTGAACATGAGATTGAAGAGGACGAGAAAAGGTTATAGTGGGGTACATTTGAAGTTAGGTTAAATGAAATTTTATAACAATAATTAAGCGCTTTCGGTAAAAGTAAAGTGAGCTGGATTTCTTAATTCAAACCTATTATTCTGTTATTGGTGAAGTAAAACGTCGCCAATCTTCCTAGATTCGCTTATGATAAAAATAGTAATTTTATTATTATATGAACGTCAATTGAAACTAGGCACCTATAAGACGCTTTTATAATCCCATGTACCAAATTGCCATCTTTCTAGACTCTCTATGTGGTAGATTGATATAGAAAATCAATCAGAATAAATTTAATAAACAGAAACCACAGTGAGCAATACTTAATCGTCTGATTTATTGAGAAACTAGATACCCACAGCATGCTTTTTGCACTGCCATGTAAAAAAGTATATTATTTACTGTCATGTGAGCTTGTTTACCATCTGATACCTTGGAGTCTGTCAGCAGAGAGAGAGAGAGAGAGAGAGAGAGAGAGGGAGAGAGAGAGAGAGAGAGAGAGAGAGAGAGG
>RQTK01000560.1:0-29064 GCA_003991915.1 Elysia chlorotica | reverse complement strand
ATAGATAGATAGATAGATAGATAGATAGATAGATAGATAGATAGATAGATAGATAGATAGATAGATAGATAGATAGATAGATAGATAGATAGATAGATAGATAGATAGATAGATAGATAGATAGATAGACAGATAGATAGGTAAGTAGATAGATGGATGGAGAGATAATAAAGAGAGGGGAAGAAGTATACAGAAAAAGAAAAATAAGGGTGGTCTAAGAGCGATTGAGACATCGTAAAGGTAGTAAAGGTTGTAATGTTTTTCGTTCGGTAGGGGTGGGCTGAGGGTGAGTGATTTTTGGGTGTGGGGGTGGGTGGGAAGTGTTAAAACGGTCCTAATATAATCATACGATTGTGTTCTAAACACGTTCCGCTCGTAACTTTATATTGGAAGTTCAATTTTAACTTGCACTGTTGTAGCCTATCGTAAAGAAGTGCGGCGCAATATCCGTGTTTAGGTTGAAAATATAATTTAAACCTTGGAAGTGGAAAACGAAATTTATTTCACAGCGTCCTTTCCTAATATATCTATCTAATTTTAAAACTCTCATTACGTGTTTTAGTTTAAATAGTATCAGCATCTTAAGACCACACGGCGATACCATTATCACTGGCGTATTAATTATTTTGTTTACAACTTAAATTTTCTTTGCTGCTACAACTAACACTTTTAATAGTACAAGTACTACCACTGTCACCACTGCTTCTACTACTATCACGTTTTGCTCCTTGGAAACACCACTTGGTATCTTCGTAGATTATCCAATGATAGTGATATTTTAGAGTTATCCGCTAAACATTTTTTTCCAAAAGAAATAAAACTTTAAAGGAATTCCACACTTCACTTATAAGTGCTAAAAGTTATGGCTTGCTTCAATACTGAAGTAAACCAGCCATGCAGGATTTCTCGCTTAAAGCAGTTAGTTAAACATCAATATACACTGAGTTTAGACATTTTAGCAGAATAATTGAGACTATTTAGCCCATAGCTCGCAGCTGATCCGTTTAGAGAGATAAACACTTAGTTAAACACCGGACAGCGGCAGATAAGCGCGGTAATCCCGCCTCGACAGGGGAGATCAGTCGGACTGAAGCTCCCAGCCAGCAGACGACAACACTATCCTTGTCACAACACCGCCATGTAATCGGGCAGACGGAGCTCTGAAAGTCCACAGACCGCACACATGCCAACCAATGAAACCTAATACGTGTATCAGTCAGTTGGTTGTTTTTTTTTCCTTTAAGGTAAAAGTGTATTCTAATGCAACAGACGCCAACCAATGAAACCTAATACATGCACCAACAAGTTTTTTTTTCTTTTAGATAAAGGTGTATTCTAATGCGACAGATGCCAACCAATGAAACCGATGAAACCGAATGCGTGCGCATATCAGTTGATTTTTAAGGCAAAAAGTGTATTCTAATGCGGCACATATTTATTGTGCTGTTTCGTAAGCGGTAACACGTAAAATTGTCAGACGTTGGTCTACAGATTAGTCGCTGAATAGTATTGTTCGTTGGTTAGTTGGTTTCATGACGTTCAACGACAGCAGCTAGGCTATAGTTTGGACGGGTCCCAAGACTAAAGTCTGAAAACTTTACTAGCTGACACAGGAACAGTGCGGGGAGAACTGGTATCATGGTTCCTGTCCGAGCCGATCACATTATACTGACACGGACCCAGCTAGTAGGGCACGCCTAGCAGGCTCCTCGTTGTAGTTCTAGGAGCTGTAATTTAAGTCCAAGAGAAAACTTCCCTTTCACACAGACACACACACTATCCGCCTTTTTGGTGTAAGTTTGTCAGGCTGGTACCGCCGCACCAGCCGCACTGATCCGCTCGGAAAATACCGGAAAAAATAACAAAATTACGGTGTGCACGCGGAGTGTTTTCACACAGAGTGGGACTGGTGGAGCCGTATGCAGGGACTAAACTAAGACAAAGCTAGGAAAGCGGGGGTTATTGGAAGGAGGGTAATTGTCTCTTAGGTTCTTAAGGAGGATCTTACTTGGCCACGGGCCCCAAGACTAACGTCTGACAAATTCGCTTCCTGCCACACATAGATAGTGCGGGGACTCCAGAATGCACGACACATTATGCTGACACCAACCCAAGAGTTAGGAACGAAATCCACGAAAATGAATACATTTGCCTAAACATAGAATAGGACAGGAGTCTTTCTACTACAAGAACAACTTTCTAACACGTCAGCCTCACCTTTAAAAAGACTGCTAAGTGACAATAATTTAGATTTAATTATAACTAAAGAAACTATATCTCCCCCTAAAACTGCGTGCAATCCACTCTCCCATCACACGGACCGAAGAATTTCTACGTCGCGATTTTGTGCGACCTGCTGTTGGTGTACAGAGCCCAGCATGTTGATGTAGCGAAAGGCCTTAAAAAAACTGTCAAGTGACATGAATTTAGATATATAACTAAAGAAAAAATAATTCCCCCTAAAGCTGTGTGCATTCACTCTCCCAAAACACGGAGCGAAGAATTTCTGCATCGCTATGGGACCCACAGAGCCCAGCATGTTGATGTAGCGAAGATCCCACCTGTGTGTATACACTGCCACACACTTCAGGGGCTGGGTGAGGTGAGGGCAGGTGGGGACACTTGGAACAGGCGCTGTACAGGTCATGGGAGTTGGACACAGCTGACCACTGGGTGGCAATGCAGCCTTTGCGATCCACACGATGATAAACTTTGACGTAATCACAATTCTTGAGTATGGAGGTTTTGCACATATTATTTCTATTAATAGCAACGAAATCTATGGGGTTTTGTGTTTGATATTTTTTCTCTGGTTTGATCAATGGCTCCGTAAGTCTAGGGTGTAGATATGATTTGACATTAGTGCACACTTCCTTACTTATCGTCTTCGTTTACGAGAAGGGTCATTTTATCGCAAGGTCTCTTACGACTGCATTAGACATGCCTCTTTGTTTACTCGATAAAAAGGGGAGGTTCAAGGGGAATGTACAATTAGGAGGTGCAAAAGGGAAGTGCAAGGGGGAGGCACAAGGGGGGGGGGGGGGGTATTGGGTAATGTCAGCAAAGCCGTGAATTTGGATTTAGCGGTGCGAGTATTACGTGTGGCCACACTGCAAAATGCAACAAGTTTGTCTCGCGAGTGTTGCAGTCATCAGGTGAAGAGGAAAGGGAAGGTGGAGTGGAGGAAAACTATGATGAAAAATTGAGAGTGAAAGATTTTGTAGACACTGTAGACAGAAAGAAGAGAGAGAGAGAGAGAGAGAGAGAGAGAGACAGAGAGAGAGAGAAGGGAGAGGAAGAGGAGACAATAAGACACACAGACACATATATGTGTGTGTATTTATAGACAGACATAAAAAGGGGGATCTAGAGTGCTATGAAATAGAAGGAAAGAGAGGTAGAAAATGAATTGCCAAGCAGCTAGATACCTATAGAAAAATGCTAAAGTAGAGGCAGAAAAAGATTGAGGGTGGTTATTTGGGCCTGTTGGAAATTCCAAGGACAGAAAAGGTCACAAACAGAGGTAAATACATGTAAAGACTTGTATAAGTTAAACACAAGTAATAGAAGGAAAAATTACGAGACAACATTTGCATGAGAGGGCTAGAGATAGACAGACATCCAGACCCATAGATATGCGGACAGTCAGACAGACAAACAGACAGACAGACAGATAGACCTGTATGCACATCTAGCAGAAGGAAAGAGGTCGAGCAAAGAAATTCGGGACTAAAACATCGATAGACAGAAAAAGAGGGATGGCGATTAAAGAAAGAAAGAGGGAGTAAGAGAGAGAGAGAGAAAGAGAAAGAGAGAGCGAGAGAGAGGGATGGAGAGAAAGAGAGTTAGTGAGCGATAGAAGACAGATAGAAGGTGAGAGAGAAAGACAGAGACACAGAGAGAAGGAGAGAGATTAAGAGAGAGAGAGGGAGAGAGATAAAGAGAGAGAGAGTGAGTGAGTGAGTGATATAAGACAGAGAAAAGGAGAGAGATAGAAACATAGAGGCACAGAGTTAGAAAGCAAATGGATAGATACAGAAGTAGCAATCTATAGCGAAGCGCAAACAGACGAATATGCAAAAAGGCCCAGTCAGTCACACAACGATGGTAAGACCACTGCCCTACCGCCGAGCGCAGAGCGAAATACACGACTGTAACAATTTCATTGTTCTGAGAGCACAGTTCAGTGCACATATTTCTCTCTCTCTCTCTCTCTCTCTCTCTCTCTCTCTCTCTCGATCTCTTTATATACATTGTATATATATATTCCGTGCAGTTCAGTGCACATTCACCAGGCAGACATGCCGGGTTGTCCATGAGAAATGCACATCAGTCATAAAACCCTCCTCTACAGCCAGTGGTGAATGTCAGTGCTGTTTTTATTGACAAATAAAGCCAGCCTGAGACGGACAGCTGGTATGGGATACTTCTTAAAAATCAACACAAAATTATTTAAAATATTCTCCAAAACGTATATGTAAAAAAAATGAGTGTATACAAGCAATAGTGTTGAAGGGCAATGAATTGTTTGTGTTAAAGATTTTTCTTCTTCTTTTTTTTCTTTTTTCGTTGGGGTTTTGTACCCAATGACATTCGGTGGTCGTCATTGTCGTCATCGTCAGAAAGAAAAAGGGAAAGAGAGAAAGAGAGATAGAGAGAGAGAAAGAGAGAGAGAGAGAGAGAGAGAGAGAGAGAGAGAGAGAGAGAGAGAGAGAGAGAGAACCTTCATGCATTCAGGATCAGCCAGGACGGGAATGATAATTGTGGAGTCCAACTAAACCCGGACATTACAAACTTTGCGACCCACAACACGAAAACTGATGACATAATTAAATCCTCTGAACATGGCGTTTCCTGGTCTCTCATTAGCTGCTCCGGAGGTGTAGGATAGACCTATGATTGGTCGCCTGCGCCGATTCCCTTACATATCGTCTTCGTTTTTGCTATAGACCCCTCTATCACAATGCATTCAATACCCTGTACCGAACTGGCTATAGAAATATACTTAGGTTATTATATAGGCATGGAGTATAATATGCTCGCAGTGGAAGCTTCTATTTAGTGTCTGTCCTTTCTGTATGCAAAAACCCAATACGGTTGAATATAGACGTCTTTGCAAAGTACTATATGATGGGTATAATATGGGACCTAGATTGGAATTGGAGGAAACGAATGCACTGACTTTCACCACAGCAATGTTAGGGTGGTCAAAACCGCGACGAATAACAAGACAGGAGTAAACATACACAGACAAGTGATCTCGTTGGTTTAGATTCTTTTTCTTTTATTTTTTTTTTTTATTTTTTTTTTTTTTTATATAAACAAAGGTATAGCCAAGAAACAGAGCAATTTTTAAACCGGCTCATTTGCTCTACTAACATTAGGTTGCTGGTATTCCAACCGTAACTTTCTGATTATATCAGTTTCGATATGCCCAAGAGGGACAAGTACAATATATCATATCTTATCCTAATCCAGATTGTATTCTTTAAGGATGTCATTTTACAATGATATCAGTTTCTATTTCCCCAAGACGGATTATTACAATTGTTTCATTGTATATCATCTCATCTCATCTCATTTCTTATATCATCCAATTTCTTATCTCATCCAATTTCTTAACTCATCTCATTTCTATCTCACTTAATCTCACCTCAACTCATCTCACCTCATCTCATCTCATCTCATCTCACATCCTGTATACTCTTCTCTCCATTTATCTTATCTCATCTCATCTGATCTCATCGTATCTTATATCATCTCATCTCACCTCATCTCATCTTACCTCATCTCTTATCCTATATATACTCTTCTCTCAATTTATCTTATCTCATCGCATCTAAACTCATCGTATCTTATCTTTTCTTCACTTATCTCATAACATCTCATCCAAACTCATCGTATCTTCTCTTATCATAATTATCTCATCTCATCGTATCTCATCTGATCTCATCGTATCTTCTCTTATCTAATCCCATCTCATATAAACTCATCGTATCTTATCTTCTGACATCCATACTCACGTTGCGCCTTCACCCTCGTCACACGAGTTGCTCGGTGAGACGTCAGGAGAAAGCGTCGTGGGGGAGACGTCGCCGCAATTCTGGGTAAACAAATAAAAACAAATTAAATTAATTAAAGTAATTTAAGTAATTCAATTCACACAAATTGGGGGAGAACAGTAATAAGAGTTGAATTTTAATTTTAGATCACAAATTCCATGTCAAATTCCTTATCAATCACAATGCGACTAATATAATAATTATTCTTTACACTGTTTCTAGCCAATAATCATCTTTCTTTAGGGAAAGAAAAGTTTAATATACTCCAGTTTTGAGGAGGAGAAGAGAGAAGTTCGACATGCGCATGTGCGGAAACGTCCTTGGGCTATCTTGAGAAGGTCTGAAGTATTTTCTCCGCTTCTGCTACATGTTCTTTTTTAAAGATTAGAATAAGTCGCACCGTCTAGAAAAATACTCATTCCTCTTGTCTGATACTAGTTCTATCTTATTCTTCTTCGCCTTTTTCTTTTCCTGCTTTTTCTTCTTAATCCTCTTTTGTATCATCCTTTTTCTCTTTGCAAAACTGACACTTTTTCTGTATTTATCTACATTTTCTTTATTTTTCTATTTTTTTTTTTATTTTTTTTTGTCAGTTCAATCAGCGTCTAAGTCCGAGTTCTCTTCACTTTTTTTTTTATTTTTTTTTAAGCGCCCACTCAAATTGAAATACCAAATGGCCCTAAACCTTCCTGGTATCTCCATCTAAGAACTCTCCACTTTTGGAGATCATGTTCTGCTTTTCCCATCTGGAGACAACAAAGGGCTGTGGAACTGTTTTGAATAAACCAGCAGTTCAGATCCAAAGAGGGATGAAAATATAGAGAGAGGTAGAAAGATAGATGCGGTGGGTAAATAGCTAGAAAGATAGAGAAATTGAGATAATTGTGTAGATGGATAGATGGATAGATGTATTGATAGATAGATGGATAGATAGATAGATAAATAGATAAATATGTAGAGAGATAGATAGATAGATAGATAGATAGATAGATGGATAGATAGATAGATAGATAGATAGTTAGATAGATAGATAGATACATAGGATAAATAGATGGATAGATATATCGATAGATAGATAGATAGATAGGTGGTATCTATCTATCTATCTATGATAGATAGATAGATAGATAGATAGATAGATAGATAGATAGATAGATAGATAGATAGATAGATAGATAGATAGATAGATAGATAGATAGATAGATAGATAGATAGATAGATAGATAGATAGATATTGGTTTAATGTCCAACTTCAGAACTAAATATGCTGTATTTTGGACGGGATCCAAGACTGGCGTCTGACGCTTTTATGTGCTGCCACACACGAGACAGGGCGGGGATAGCATGTCCCCTGGTTCAGCCGGTCACATTTTACTGACACCCACTCAACCAGTTGAGAGGACGAAATCGGAAAAATAAATCTGCCGACCGTGGGATTTGAACCGCGAATCGCCCGACATGGAGAGCAACGCTCTACAACTTGAGCAAGTTCGCCCCAGATATATAGTTAGATAGATAGATAAAAAGACAGTAATTAAGCTCGGTAGATAAAGACGGAGATAGGAAATGAGAGAGGGAGATGGATATATAATTAGTTAAGAGAGAGAAAGAGTTTGTTTGACTGAGAAAAGACTAATTTAAGTAACACAATCTATACATATATCTATATGAGGCAAAATAAAAACGCAAAAATAGTGATTCATCAAACAAACACTTCCTGCCTTGTCAAGTGTAACGTATTTATCACAATATTACATTTTTTCATAATCTGATCACCCGCCTCTAAGCAATAGTCATATTTCCTAATGGTCATTTTCCCCAATAGTCATATTCCCGAATAGTCATTTTCCCCAATAGTCATATTCCCGAATGGTCATTTTCCCCAATGTCCAGCCACATCCATCTTAATCACAGCACTGATTGGACCCCCCAGTCTAGCCACCGCCAAATGACCGTTTGATTCAACTGGGAAACTCAAATGAATACACGGGCATGGTAGAAAGGAAATTCAATACTGTATGGAACCCGGTGAACGGAAAAATCCAATAAATTGTTGATCTAAAAAGCGGCGCATCTCTGTGACGACGATCACGACTGAGGCTCACTCTGGCCAGGATGCTGAAAGTTCAGAGCAAGAGAGCGTCGGAGTCAGTCATTGCAGGCTTTGCAATATACACGACGATAACCAGAGACATTTTCACGCCCATTAGACTGGGGATAAACTGCATCAGGTGGTAGAGCGTTGGTCTCCAGATCGGGAGGTCCGCGGTTCGAATCCCACGATTGCTAAAAAAATTTATAGTTTGTACGGTTTAATCCGATCTTGTTGGGTCGGTGTCACTATATGACCGACTGAGACAGAAGTCCAGATCTCACCATCCTGTCTTGTGTGCGGCAGCACTTAAAATTGTCAAACATCGGTCTTGCAGCCCGTCCACTTTACAGGCTATATTTTGCTAACGTTGGACGTCAAACAACAAAACAAAACACGCCCCTAAGGTATGGCGTTTTCTGACCGCACCTAGGATAGAGCTGTGATTGAACGCCAACGGCGATCGCCTCACATAGTGTCTTCGTTTTCACACCAAGCCCTGCTATCACAAGGCCTCTATTTCGCGAGGAACTGTGTAGGGCTAGGCGCCTGTTAAAGTGATAAACGACCACGTTTGGTTGGTGAAAGATTCATCCAGCAGAAATAATGCTAGGATAGAAAGCCCACGGAAATTGCTTTCCTAACTTGTTTTCGTTGCAATCTAGATATAGATACAAATACATTATACAATCATATTGTGGAACAGAAATGTAGGCGTTGCGTTCAGTTCTGATTAACATTGTGAGTTTGATTGATAATAATTTATTATGTTTGTCAGCAAATCGAATCAGAGGATACACGTAATTAGATTTCTAGGCTTCAAAAGTTTGTTTTTCTTAGGTGTGTGCGTGTGTGTAGTAATTTTAGTAAACATCTGGGGCATAGCTAAAATATAACCAACAGACGCTGTTGTTGTTGTTGTTGTTGTTGTTGTTGTTGTTGTTGTTGTTGTTGTTGTTGTTGGGTTGGTTTAACGTCCAACAGCAGCACTATATAGGCTATATTGTGGACGGGTCCCAAGACGGACGTCTGACAATTTTATGTGCTGCCACACACGAGACAGGGCGGGGATACCATGACTCCTGTCTCAGCCGGTCACATTATACTGACACCGACCCAACCAGTAGGGATTGCAACAGCCAGGTTTCGAACTCGGGACCTTTTGCGTCGGAAGCCGATGTTCTACCCCTGGACCACCGCGCCCCCTAACCAACGGACGCGTTGTATTCAAATATTCTCAGAGATTAGTATGGTTCGAATTCTTTATACTAAGAAATTGGAAATTCAAGTATGAATGCACTTTTCATATACATAGGAATTGCGTCGAAATTATCATCAAGTCCTAAAATAAAGTCACCAACACCCTCCCATACAGTACGGCTCAGAACGGCAAAACAATCATTATCAAATAATAATATCAACTTCTGGAGTTGAAAAATGAAACCCATTCAATTAATCTTTTTTCTTTCTCTCTTGAGATTTTCTAAAATTAAAAGGCACTGGGGGGGGGGGGGAGGCCTAAAACACCAGTATGGTAGCTTACAACTTGTCGTAAGCTTTTTATTTGTATGTATTAAGACGAATCGGAAGCGTACCACAACATTGTACTTACGCCACTAGAGGTACATTTTGTTTTACCCTTTTTTTACATAGATATTGCGAAAGAATGCAACAGGATTTTCTAAAATGAGTAACCATAGTAGAAAAAAACAAAAACAACAAAAAACTTTACTAAGGAGAAAGCAAACTAACGACTAGGGTAAAATTATAGATAACATTTTAATGGCACGGTTTTAGGCAGAAAATCGTTTTTGATGGTTATCTACTGACAATAAAATTAACGACTATAAGAGACCTGATATAGGCCTGATCATTTTCATACGTCGCAAAAATCATTTATTTAAGCGGAAACTTAAAACGATTCTGACGGTTCCCCGGAGAGTGGTGTTGTGGCCGTGGTAAATCAATTATTTACAGAGATGTCACCAGAATGAAAGAGATGAAGTATAAACACCATAAGATACCCATATTATTATTTAGAAGCTCCGTCTAATCATGGTTTTTGTTGTTGTTGTTGGGTTGGTTTAACGTCCAACAGCAGCATTATATAGGCTATATTGTGGATGGGTCTAATCATGGTAACACAATACAGCATCCGTGATTCATTCCTGTCAGAGATTGGTGTTTTACCAACAGGAAAAGGATCCTGTTTCCTCAGAGACGCGGGTTTTTAGCGTTTATTAATTGCATGCAAAACAAAACCACAAAACACACAGACTTTGCGATACATTCGACATTCACAGATGACGTAATTACGCCTCCTTGTCATGCCGTTTTCTGATCAATCATTGGCTCCTTAAGTCTAGGATAGAGCTATGATTGGACGTCGGTCCGGATTTCCCATATCTATCGTCCTCGTTTTATCACGGGCTCAGATCGCAAGGCTTCCAAGACTAACCAAATACGAATAGTTCTTCACCCACACGTAAGCGATGCTGCTGCTGTTGTTATAATCCTGCACGCTATCATCATTCAGTGGGTAGGGCCGTGTTTGTCACAGAAATACTCTCTGTTAGGTTTACACAGAATGGATGTGGGACAGTTTACACCTTTTAGTGTTTTAAACTTCTAAGAGAGCGATAGATAGATGCAATTATCTACAAAAAGAGATAGATAGATAGAAAGAGAGAGAGAGAGAGAGAGAGAGAAGGAAAGATATAGACAGATAGACAGACAAACAGATGCAAATACTCCGAGTGAGAGAGAGAGACAAGGAGAGAGAGATAGAGAGAGAGAGAGAGAGAGAGAGAGAGAGAGAGAGAGAGAGAGAGAGAGAGAGAGAGAGACAGAGACAGACAGACAGACAAAGAGACAGCTATACATACATACATACAGACAGACAGACAAACAGACAGACATAGACAGACAGACAGACAGACAGACAGACAGACAGACAGACAGACAGACAGACAGACAGACAGACAGACAGACAGACAGACAGACAGATAGACAGACAGACAGAAAGTAGACATACATACATACATACAGACAGACAGACAGACATACAGACAGACATACAGACGGACATGTAGTCATACAACACATGTACTGTGACAGTAAGGGGCACCAGAGAGAGGAAAGATAAAACCGTTACTACATGATCACGTGCTACTCCTCTGAGGGCACCAGTCGGGGAGGAAGTGCTTGAACCAGACATTCATCCAGACAGGAAGTTGGTTACAAGTAGTTAGCGCATGCGCATCCTCCTGGCATCACGTCGGTCCCGTACAAACACCCAGTGTCTCTGATACATCTGATCAGATTCCTTTGATAGCATATATAAGGCATTGATACATCTAATCAGATTCCTCTGATAGCATATGTAAGGCAATATGACGCCAGTTGAACTAATGCATCGCAGTTAACAGCAGCGGTTTTTTTAATTTATTTAAACATTTTGGGGTAAAAGGCTGAGAAAGGAAAAAAAAAGGTGAGAAACAAAAATTATGTTCACAATTTTTGTAAACAATCAAAGATTTTTTTTTTCAAATTACATGTTTTTGTGCCATTTCATTATCGGAGAAGAATTTTTTTAAATTTAATGTCATATTTACACGCCTTTTAAAATTTGGAATCGAATGTGCAGGCTAGAGACGCATGCGACAAACCACCGTGCACTCTAGTAGTCCATTAGATCCCGTGCCAACAAATAATTTGAATCCTCCCCTACCCTCCATCGAACCGCTTCCCCATACGATCCCAGATTCATGCTTCACTAGACGTAGTCGTCTGATCAATGATTGGGAAAGTTCTGACAAGTTCTCGCCGCCATTGTTTAGTCAACATAAATGATTCTCTGCGGACTTAATGATCCCGAAACTCTCAGAAACCTGTGGCGATAATCGGCATTTTGCGACCACCAGGTCTAATCCCGTCATATGCCTGGGGCGGAGAAGGGATCGGACCGTGAACCTGAATGATGTGACCTGACGGTACCAGGGGAGTGTGTGTGTGGTGAGTGGGAGGGGGTAGATTTATACCCTTGAGGGCTACGACGGCGAGGAAAGGGGGGGGGTGCAATTGAAACGACAGTCATCGTAGAATCATAGATTAAAGTGGAAATCGGACTCCTAAAAAAATCAAAAGGAAAAAAATGTACATGTACCTTAATTGTATGTGACGGCATTGATCATGAATGTTAAATATGTATGCTTTTCATAGGTTCTTTGTCAGACATTATTACCAAGTCTTGGTTAATCTCTTCACACGTAGTTTCATAGCAGGCACGCAATTAAGCAGACTTAGCGAATGAAAAGTTAAAAACATTGGGTTTGGCCATTCAAGAAAACCAGTTTACCAAGCTGTATTTAATTCGCAGTAAGATGATAGATGATTCAGTTATTCATTAGTTACGCTATTAAAATTAGAAAACCACGACTGAATGGTGGCCGTATATTTGAAATCTTATGTTAGTTTTACATTCTCTATTTCTCGGAGAATCATAAGAACACGAAGATGCGGAGAGGATAAAACTTCGGACCTTCCGCCTCCTCTATACAGACTGAGCACTACAGTCTAGCGCCATTAAACTTTTTTGTTGAACAAGCTTTATATAACGGTGTTGATTACTTGAAACGGTAAAATCTTTCATTAGAATAGATGGATGCAGGAGCTGCAACACAGGAGTAACATATATTTCTTTGCCTCAGACCTTTGCAGTACACATCATTAAGGGGAGCATGGCCCTAATCTCCTGTATTGTGAAGGCGCATGCTCTAGTGCCTGGGTTAAATAATTTTATTGCAGTTCATATAACAAGTGAAACTCCCTAAAAATAAAACATTCAAAATGTTTAACCGAAGGGGTTGGTTGAACGCTTTGAACCACCTTTATTATACCTAAAACAATATTTACTAACACCCCAAGACTAACTTCTGACAATTTTACGTGCTGCTTCGCAAGAGACAGTGTGGAAAGACCTGGATTTCTGTCTCGGTTGGTCACATTATACTGACACAGTTCCATCCAGTAGCGGATGAAAACATATAAAATTTTGACTGAATGTGATTCGAACCGCTGATGTTGTTGAGTTGATTTAACGTCCAACATCAGCACTATATAGCCTATATTATGGACGGGTCGAACCGCTGACGTCCGATTGGAAGACCAACTCTCTCCCAATGAAGCTAGATCGCTCCCCAGAAACCATTCATTATGCAATCGTCAAAACGTAACACGTTGTTATAGATTTCACTGTAATTTTTTCTCTGGTCTGCTGTATAACCCGGCATGTTGTTATGAAGATACACTGTACTTAAATACTTCTCTAGTTCTTTTTGTCAATTACAATGAAAACTTCATTAAGCACTGATGCTCAGGATTGGTTTCTAAACTTTCTGTTTGTTTTTTTTTTATTTCGATATTAAATGTATAACTATCATCATTGTATTTATATACTTCAGACTGATTCAAATCATTACATAGCACAGAGAGAAAGAGAGAAATAGAAAGAGAGAGAGAGAGAGAGAGAGAGAGAGAGAGAGAGAGAGCGAAAGAGTTGCCGTTTAAATAGTGATCTAGGTTGAATCGATGCATCTCACCCATAGCCCTTTCGCCTTATAGAGGCCACAGAGAACGTAAAGAATTCATATATTGAATATCTCCTTAAAACGTGCGTTTCAGAGGAATTATCTTTGTATTCGGAGGTAGGGTCTTTAATGAGTTTAAAATCACATGTTTTTCCAAAGAACAATAATTTAGACAAAGACGGATGGCCCAACTGACTTTCGCATTTCTCGTCATTCAATAATACAACGATTTAAGCACACCCCCTCCCCCCCAACTCACCTTGTTTTCTTTGTATTCGTCCTTTTTTCTTTTTTCAGGAAGGGGGGGTATTGATTTAATTTGCTTTCTATTTCGTTTTAGGCTTTTTTGTTTCGTTGCTTTTGTTTTATTTTGTAATACCGCAGGATGGAAAGTATTTGATAGGAAAGCAGCAGTCTTAGATAGACAGTCTCGCTTCTTACCAGAATTACGTGAGGAGGTCTCTCATCCCCGCGCTGGAAAAGCCCTGGCTTCATCTTGAAAATCCTGAACTCGGCCTGAAGTATCTTCTCCTTCTCCTCCAGGTAGGACACGTTGTAGTGGAAGTGCATGCGGTGAATGGAATCTGGGGACACAGGGAAGGCGTCATGTTGGAGATGGTTAATCAACAGAGTATATATAATGTTGAATATGGATCAAAAAGATAGTACAGTGTTGTGGATGAGACAATTGAGTTGGAGGTGGGCTTACACCAGAGTACGTAATTAGAGATGTGACAACACGAAATATGAATGTTTTAGATCGGTCAGAAACAGATTATTATATAGAAGATGGTAAATCAACAGAGTGCAGTGTAGAAGGTGGGTTAATAACATCGTACAATGTTGTAAATGAGTCAACAGTGTTGGAGGTATGCTGACAACTGAGTATAACGTAAATGGGTTTTTGTTTGTTTGTTTGTTTTTTGTTTTTTGTTTTTTTTTTTTGGGGGGGGGGATCAGCAGTAGAAAACATCATTGTAGATGGGTCAGCAGTAAAATGGTATCTTGGAAATCGAAACAGAAAACAATATTGGGTATTTGTCAACAAACAGCAGATTTCAATGTATGATATGATCAAGTCAAAGAGTGCAATGTTGGAGATGGTTCAACAGTTTTGGAGGAAGTTCAAAAGAAAACAATGTTGCGGATTTATCAAAAGCAACGTTGGATATTGGTCGAAAATAGAAAATTCTGGTGCTGGGTCAGAACTGTTTAAAAGAAAATAAGTAAGGATCGAAGAAAAATTCAGTGATGTTTGTATTGGCAGTGGCAGTAGCAATCACTCGTCTGTTTCTCTAGCAGTCTATTATTTCCGTCCCATGTTCATCCCTCAGTATAAAATCTCTGTCGCGTCTCAAGTTAGTCTTCCTTTTTCTGTCTACCTCTTTAAGTTTGGGTCTCTGTCTCTCTGTCTCTGTTTCAATCATCTATTTCTTTCTCTCTCCCTCTGCATCTGTTTATCTCTAGGGGTATCTCTTTCTTTTTAATTATTTCGGTTACAGTTTTGTTAAAATTTTGTACAGGATAATTTTGCGTTGCCTTTTTCACAAAAATCTTAATTGCTTTAATTTCAGGCTCACCCACACTATCTCTTCACTAATTTATGCAGGGGTGAAACCAACCAAACCGCAGCGCTATGGTGAAAGTCTACGAACTGAGCCACTCAGCTCTACGTCCAATGCAAAGAACTTAAGCCTAAGACAATTTAAAACAACCTATTTGCTGTTGATTCCTAAGCAGGAGTAATAGAGCTGATTTTTTTTTTGAATATTTTGAAAAAGAAATCACACCCCAAACAGAAATGCATGCTAACTAACGTGTTCAACATTTGTGTTTACAAGAACTTCCAATAATTGATATGTGCTTAATTCGAGAAATGAGAATACACAAGAAGAAAAACATAACAATTATTATTATGACAGACCAAGCGCTAGGAAGGTGTTTTGGTAGAGCGGAAAAAAAAACGACAAGAAGATCTGTGCACACCGAAAGCGCATCCTCGTGTGTTATTTCTCAAAGCGTCAACAATAAATAAAAATACGAGCATGATGAGCTAATATTATGTTTTCAATGTACGGAGTCAACTCGAATAGGCAATAACTGAGTTATTTATTCCGCTGATTCCGTATTTTCTTTAAATCCTCGGTTTACCTCTCAATTGCTATTTAAAGATGGTCGTGTTGTCGTTGTTTTTGTTGTTGTTAAATTATTATTTTTTAGGTGGTGTTGCTGCTTTTTTTTTTACATAAGAACATGTTCCCTTTTTTATATCATAGGATATATTTCAAATAGTTTCTCTGAAAAGTTGCAACAAATTTGTTTTCACATTTTGTTTTGTTACCCTTTCCTCGATTGGACTGCGAACTCTCGCTGCAAATTATTACAACGAGAGTTCGCAATCCAATCGAGTTTTGCCTACCGCACTGGTTATTTTTCGATGTTCCAGAATTCTTTCTCACAGAGTTCCATATTTAACGCACCCTTTTCGTAACTGTTAATAGTTACATTTCAGCTACATTGTCTAGCTGATAAAATATCTCCAGTCAAAACACAGGTGTTGGCCAGGTGGACGCGATATTGCCTGTCAATTGGCGATGGGCGTGTGCAAGCCGCAAGGTGCGCTTTTTCTCGCTATACTTTCTAACAATAGAATCACACTCGCGAGAGTCCAAGTGGGTTAAAGACCGTGCGCTATCACACAGGCGCAATCGCGCCAGGTACCGAATACTCTCTGGTGTTATACAGGTACATTATAATGTCTCAATTCTCTCACAAGAAAAATGAAACTATAACATAGTATTCTCAGGGTTTCTGAACATGGGTATTGTATAAAGTGCATGACAAATATAGTTATAATAAACACTGATTCCGGTGGAAAACGATAGCCAGTTGGACAGTCCATATGAAACAAGGCTACATGTTAAAATTTGTACAGCTTCACATTTTTAGTAAATTAATAACTTAACCGATGTGATAAATCGCTGTCTTTCTCAGACGGTTTGTCTTTTTTGCAAATAACACCCAGAAATGTCCAATTTCTGAAAGAAATCACGTTAAAATGGGGCGAATTGTCAATGCAATGACTTTCAGTACACTCATATGCATTGACGGATAGGAAAATGTTTCTTAAATTGTGGTCGGATTCAAGTTCAATTGTGTTCTATAATTGTTCCAAATGTAAAACGTGCTCTCGTATTGTGATCTTTTTTTTTTTTTTTTTTTTTGCGTTTCAACACTTGCACTGTCTTTTGAAAGATTCTGATAGAAGGAACACAGATTCTAAAACATGCTGAAAAGCTATTTAGAGGATGTTGTTTGGAATAAAGTGATCAAGGACTATTCTTTTAATTTGTCAAAACTCATATCGTGGCTCTGTCATCCTTAACTCGAATGTTATGCTCTTAGACAGTGGTTCTTAGTTTGTGTATGTTAAGATACAGCACATAGACTGTTGACTCTTGTCTGTATTAGTAGAGAGGCTGTTGGTAGTTCTGGCTCCAGCAGATTGTTTGGGGTTGTTATTTTTTTTGTTGTTGGGGTTTGTTTTTTTTGTTTGTTTTTTGTTTTTTTTTTTTTTTTTTTTTTTTTTTTTTTTTTTTTTGGGGGGGGGGAGGTTGGGGTTAAACCATATATTTGTCTACATCATAGTCCTAGACCTAGAACATTACTATCGATAGTTGAAAACGAAAATGAATGATACACATTATCGAACTGTTTGGTTCTGTCTGACACATCAATTTATGTGTGGGCTTTGGTCTAGATCTGGCGCAACTGTTCTTAAATGGCACTTTATGAGACACAGTATAGATGTCATTGGTAGTTTTCAATTGGGATTTCATAAACAATGTAGATACGTTTTATTCAGCTAAATTTCATTTAATTGTAATTAGAAAAGCAAATTTTCTTCTAAAATTAGCAATAATGATCCATATTATAATAAGAATTAGTTTGCCCACTTCTCTAACGGTATTTGTGGGTTGTTGTGTTTTTTTGTTTTTTTTAGTTTTAGTTTGGTGAGTTAGATGACCTCTCTGTTAAGGACTGACGCCACTTTCCAAAAACCACAGAAAGAACCCCCCCCCCCCCCCTTCTCCCCCGGAACTGGCCTGTAGATCTGAACCTCTCACTTCGGCCTAGCGCTCCGCCTGCAGTGGCTTGTGGTCTACAGTCCGGGCCACTTGTGGGCTCTAGAGACCAGTGGAGAGCCCTTGGCTGACGGCCTGAGCGATCTACTCGAGTGGGGCGGAGTCGGCGCGCTTGCCTCACGATTGGTCTGCGGTTTTTACAGGTGGTGCGTGTTTACCACGATAGAGAGTATTTTGTTGTAAAAACATATCTGGGTTTGGAACTAGACTTTGATTTTAACTAAGTCAAAATTAGGAACAGGAGAGTTAATGCTATTAAACACTTTATGTACTGTATTTGAAAGCTCTGATGTCTTTGATACTAACTGTTATACGTTGTCAAATTACCGATACCATCAGTGTTCGCACATTACTAATCGGTGGTGATGTTGATGGGAGGTTTCTCAATTGTGACAATGTAGTCTCATCAGAGTCGATGGCTCCAACTGAAAATTCTAATTTTAATTAGATTGTTTAAAATAGACACCATGCAAAAAGTTTGTAAAAAAAAAAAAGTTGGTGCGTCTTCACTACGATACAGATGATTTTGTTGGATAAACATAATTATTTGAGTTTAAAACAAGGATCTGCAAAAAGAGAAATCCTCAGTTCGAAACCAACGATCGGTCAAAATTTTAATTGTACGATTTCTTTACCTACTGGTTGGATCGGTTTCAGTATAATGTGAATGGCTGAGAGAGAAGTCATAGTATTCGCATACTATCTCTAAGTCACGTATAGTTGTCAGACGTTAGTCTTGTGGCCATCCATAAATTGGAAAAACACGTTATGCAATCAACCCTGTTTTAGTTAAAACTCTTTCCTCCGTTTTAACCCCGCTGTATCCAACAGATCAATACTCCAGTATATATGGGTAACATTCACCATGTTGGGAATCAAACCTAATGGTTCATTGCTTGATAGGTAAATGTTTTGTCAACCCCATCATATTTCATAACTCCCTCGTTTTATGCCCACTATGAGCCAAAATGAGATAAGCGGGATTAAAAAAGGGACGACTTTAAAAGTGGAAAGAAAAAAAGTCAATGTGCTTGTTTATTCCATAAGCAACATTTTGTAACAACAACCTTAGGTAAATTTTTTCTATTTCAATGATGTTCCTTTGCTTTCAAAGTGTAAAAATCATGTATCACGAGACGCGTATTTCCTAATTTTTGTTTTAATTATAATTTCTTTGTTGTCGGTTTTTTAGAGACTGCTTTTTATTTCATTTTTTTCCCGTTATCTTTTGACCTTCGTAATACCTATTGGTGTATTTTTTTGTTTTTTTTTCATTGAAATTTTATAAATAATTAAAATGAAGAACTATTAAGAGATACTGTGTGCAAAGTGTGTGAGAGAGAGAGAAAGAGAGAGAGAGAGAGAGAGAGAGAGAGAGAGAGAGAGAGAGAGAGAGAGAGAGAGAGTATGTGTGAGCACATCAGTGACTATGGCTTTCATTTTCTACCACATAACTACGTTTACTCCAAAAAAAATTTGCTTTACCTAGTCGTTAAGGAATAACTCATTACCTGGAAAAGAACTAAATTGCATAATTAGATAAATAAATCGAAAACAGATAACACGAAGCTGAGAGAGAGAGAGAGATAAATCGAGAGAGGGCGATTTTCCCTCGTTAAATTTTTTGTTGATTTATTTGTCTTTTCCAGTTATGAAATTACCCAATCGAAATGCTACGAATGACTTAAGCAGAAGATCCTGTGTAAATACAATCTAGTTTTAAAGTATCATTAATTAAATTTATCTTACAAACTGCATTTTTTCCTTTTTGTAGCCTCATTTCTTTAGAATAAATTTTCTCATTTTTTATCCATCCGTTTTCTGTTCTGCATGCAACTTCTCCTGTTCATTGACATGTCATGAATTTGTTCAATGCATACCAGGGTCTTTCATCCTTTTGCTCTCTCCACCGCAAGAATTTCGAGAGCCAAGGATTTTTTTTTCTCCCTTCCGACTTCAAAACTGTTATTCTTTCCCGTACTGATCCTACAGAGCACAAGAGTCACAGTGTGGTCGCCTGAGGAAATCACTAGCGGAGCGGGACTTGAGTGCATCCCGGGAACAAAAGGAGGCCCTTTAATGAATGACACTTAACAAGTGTTGAGAGAGCAGGCAGTCAGTCTCGGCAGCGGCCAGGTGTCAAAGTCGAGCACACCTGGGCAGAACGGCTCCAGAGGGGAGGACAGTGGAAGATAAGACTATTAGGAGTCCAACAGAGAAAATAGCAGAGACTAAGATAGGACACGGGGAGAGAGAGAGAGAGAGAGAGAGAGAGAGAGAGAGAGAGAGAGAGAGAGAGAGAGAGAGAGAGAGACAGAGAGACAGAGAGAGAGACAGACAGACAGACAGACAGACAGACAGACAGACAGACAGACAGACAGACAGACAGACAGACAGACAGACAGACAGACAGACAGACAGACAGAGAGTGATAGACACAGAGAGAGGAGAGGGTGATCGGGAGAGAGACACAGACAGACAAATATGCAAAGACAGAGGGAGAGTGGTGATCGAGGAGAAAGAGTAAAAGAAAGGTGATAATATAGGAACGCATGAACAGGAATGTGGTTTCACCAAGTAACGGAAAGAATTTAGAAAGTATGAACCATTCTTTAGGTTCAAGCAATAGGATTGAGTAATGTTTCATGAAAGTATCAATATTCGTATAAATAAATCACTTTTACTCTTGGTTTCCATAAAGATTTTCACTTCGTTTAATTCAGTGATTCCTCCCAAAGAGTGACACTTTGCTGTTCGTTGGGAGGCTTGCGCGTCTCAATGACCTCTAGAGCTATGCTGCCTGGAGATTCGTCTCTGTTAGGGTCAGGTAGGGGCCAGACTAAAGCACTCACTGGCCCTCCAAGTTGGGGGGGTGGGCACGGGGTCAAAAGCCTCATCGCGTACAAAATACTGTTACAGAAACCGCAACAAACGACCACAAAATCAGCTTGGTTGCGGAGGGGGAGTCTCCTTTGGAGCTCATAGCGTGCACCCGTAAAAGCCTTAGGAAGCCGGTGTTCCGAAAACTCTTCTGACGACCAAGACCAAGACCAGGATAGGGACCTGGAGCATCAGAACCTTGTATTAGACCAGAAGAACTGCACAAGTATGTCACGAAATGAAGAGGAACGGCTTGAAAATATTGGGCCTCTGCGATACCAAATCGACAGTGACAGGAAAGAACAAAGTAGCTGATGGAAACACCATAATCCACTCTAGAGATGAAGAAAGTCAAAAGTATACACATGGAATCTATTTGCTTATGACGCCTGAGGCAACACGGGCATTACTGTCCAGGAACCTGTATCACCGAAGATTCTCACTTCAAAATGTGACTCGAAGGGCAGAAGAGTAATCATCCTCCAGAGGTATGCTCCCACAAAATGTACAAAGATCGAAAGAGAAAGTGAGTTTTTTATCGGAGATCTTTGTCCGCATAAGACCGTCCATAAAACAACATGGATTTCCCCCGAGGCAAGACCGAAAATCAAATAGACCACATCACAATCTGCAGAGAGTGGAGACGAAGCTTGCGAAGCGCTAGGGTGCAACGCAGCGCGGACGCAGCATCAGATCACCACCTGATTTTTGCAGTACTAAGACCAAGCTCGAAGCTTTCAACAACAGGGCAGGGCGACCAGCACAGATGTTTGCCGTAGAATGTCTTTGAGAGGAACAAAAATCAAAGCAATTCAAAATAGAACTGAGGGACAATTTCAGTGTATTCTTCTTACTACCAGATGAGACAATTGAAGAACAGTGGCAAAGTCTGCAAGAGACCTGGAAGGCGACATGTTCAACAGTTTTGGGCAAGAAGACCAGGAAACACAGAGTGGATCTCAACCTGGACATTATATATTGAGAGGAAGAACCTGAGACACCAGATCAATCAGGCCCAGGACATAGAGGAAAACCGCCCACTAAAAGCTCGACACTGGGAGAAATAAAGAGAGGTGAAGAAAAGTGTCAGGAAAGAAAAAAGAAATTACATAGAGGAGCTGACAAGTGAGGCAGAGGCTGCAGGTCAAAGAAATGTGAAGAGACTGTGCGAGATCACAGTGACTCTCTCGGGGAAGAACAGAAACCCAAGTCGCCCCGTCAAAGAACGGAAACACCATAACTAGCGGGGAAGAGCACAAAGCTAGATGGGCAGAACACTTTAAGGAAACACTTAACAGATCTGCTCAACCGGTCCCACCAGAAATCTTAGCCCCAACTGAGCTTCTTCACATTAACACCAACCTTCCCAGCTGGGCATAAATCGCCAAGGCCGTTAAGTCTCTCAAGTAAGGCAAGGCAGCATGTCCAGACGGTATACCACATGAGGCTCTCAAGGTCGACATACAGAGACTGACATGCTGCACCCACTACTATGCAAGTTCCAGAAGACTGGAAAAGAGTTGTTTTGTAAAGCTGCTCAAGAAAGGGGACTTGTAATCCACCGGCAACTGGCGAGGAACCATGCTGCTATCAATCCTGGAAAAAGTTACAACTAGATCTAATCCTTCTGGAGAGGCTGAAGACAACCCTGGACAAGAGATTACGTGATGATCAAGCAGGCTTCTGGCAAAATCGCTCATACATGAACCACATATTTACCATGCACATCATCATTGAGCAGTCATTAGAGTGGCTGACCCCCATATACGCAGTTTTTTGTTTTTTTTTTTACTTTTAAATGGTATTCGACAGCGTCAACCGAAATGTCGCGTGGAGAATACAGCTTTACACGTACGTCACTATCATTCAACAACTTTACGAAGACGCCACTTGTCAAGTAATTCATGACGGGAAACTGACGGAACCATTTAACCTGCAGACTGGCGTCTGCCAGGGTTGCTTGCTCTTCTCAACGATCTTCCTTGTGGTGGTTGACTGGGTTATGAGACAATCTACAACAGGTCGATGGACGAATATCCAGTGGACCTTCATGAAGTAGCTGGATGATCTTGACTTTGAAGACGACATCAGCCTTCTCTCCCAAAAGCAACAGGCTGCACAAGAGAAGTGATTATCGTGAGGCAGAATAAGTCGGTAAAATTGGACTCCATATAAACATCAGAAAGACTGAAGTCATAAGAATCAACAACAAACAGGTTAATGCATTGCGACTACATGATGAAAACATTGAAGAAGTTGACAAGTTTGTCTATCTTGGTAGTGGTGTTAGCAAAGATGGGGGCACAGACGAAGATTTCAGATGCCGATTCAACAAGGCTAGATAAGCTTTCAATGCCCTCAATCAATTCGGAAGTCTACAGAACTATCAGTCCGAAACGAGATCAATATTAACGGGAACTCTGACTACTTCATATCTTTAAAACATGGCACGTGACCAAGACTAGCACTACAAAACTACAATTATTCATCAACATAATTTTATGCCTCAGAAACATCCTCAACGTTGACTGGGTTGAAGTTCTCTTAAACAAAGAATTGTCGGTCGGGATGAAGCAAACCTCCTTCGACACAAAGATCAAAAAGCGAAAATTGGGTTGGAAAGGCCGCACACTTCAAACGTCACAACACAAGCTATGGAGTGGACTCCCCAAGGAAGAGGAAAGGTCGGCCCTCCGAAGCAGACTTGGCGGAGAAGCACCAATGCAGAGATATAAGCTGCCGGTGCCACATGGGCCGAGCTGAGGGGGACTAGCCAAAACCGAGCCCGGTGGAGAGGAGTTGCTGTGGCCCTGGGTTCCACAGAGAAAGAAGAGGCTTAAACTAAACTAAACTGATTCAGTGTATCGTCCACATTTTTCCCCGGAGAGACAATAGAAGAGGTCATTTATTGTTGCACATGTTTTATTTTCAATGTCTAATAATTTGTTTTGTTTCGTTTTCAATGTCCTAGGTTCAAAAAGGTATGAACAGAGACGAATAATTATTGATCCGTTGTGGATGTAAGTAAATATGGGACCTTATCGTTTCAATTCTGTTTCGGCCAAAAGAATCTTTTTTCCTAAATCGTTGCATTGTAAACAAATACGATAGAATTAAATGTTAAAGGCTGAAGTATAATTTAAATCTCATTAAGTCATCAAATAGCACCGTCAACAGAGCGTTGCACTAGTGAACATGGGTATGAGGCTCGATCTTCTACTGATTTTCCATTGGGTTGATCAAATATCGCTGTCGCCTACAGGGTTCTTTGGGAGACGAGGGGCGTCTAATTTATCAATGAAACATGTTTGTTTCCTATACCTATTTGTATTTCCTTAACGGAAAGAGGGTGGTTATAAATCCATGACAACTCGGATTTTATCAGTCCATCAACAAAATATCGCAACTGATTTTTGGCAGCTCTTGTGCTCTTTCTAGTGTTAGACATTGAAAGCGCGTTTAATAAGAATCGCACGTTTGGATGGAATTATTGCCCTTTTTAATCAGAATATAAATGATAAATATAGCTATGCACTTAAAACTCTCATCTCCATTTCAATATTGCTATTTGTACATTAGTGTTTTTTTGTCTGTTGATGAGTGTGATTAGGTGTTAGATGTGTGTTGGAGGGGTTTGAGGGGGGGGGGGGCATTATGACGTACATCTTTGTTTGTTATGCATTTCGCACATGCGGAAATTATAAAAGGGTTTATTTATAGAAGCTCAGCTTTGCAACTAGCAGACATAACACTGTTGTGTTTTTGCATATAAGAAGAGCTATCTTAGTGTAGAAAACTCAGCCAATTACATTCTAAGGAGGGATTAAGGATTCGAAGACAAGCACACAATGACGATGGAAGATAAATAGGGTGCTTATCGCGTAAGAAAATACATGAGAAGGTGAAGGGATTAAGAGGATATAGAGATAGAGAGAGGGAGAGAGAGAGAGAGAGAGAGAGAGAGAGAGATCGCGATCAAGACCTTCAAACAGATAAACTGAAAAAAATGGATGAAACAACAGATAGGGTTGTTCTCTCCCTCTATCCGGGTTTAACGTCTCCTAGGTTTGCCTGAGGGATCCTATACGGCGCAACAGAAAGGGGAAGGGACACATTACAATTCAAAGAAAGACAGGGGAGGCAAAAAGCCAATAACAATTTTGGAGGGGAAAAGTTTAAAAACCCAACCCATTCCGTATTTAGAATCTGGCGATTAAAGAACGTGAAACTCTAGACCTCTCTGGCGCCGCGCAAGTAAACAGAGATGATGTATAGGAACAGACCTGAGCTGCCTGCGCTCACAAACCGACCTGGACTCCACTCAACGCCAACAATGGCGGCGCGAGCATCCTTCATCGGACTGGTTCAGTTTCAGAGTGAATTTTAAACAGATCATTAGGGTAACCAACACTCCAACTTCCAGACAGTATTCATTTCTTCAACGTTTACTCTTTTAAAGTTTCTTATTGTTCGTTTTTAAAGATTGTATGGCGTGTATGTCGCAAAGACTTGCCTCACCATTTTCTCTCAATACACGGAGACATTATAAAAAGGAATTGGTGTAGATCGAGCCGGTCTAAAAGAACTGAGGTTTTACCTGCGGCGGAAGACGGATGATGCCAGCTGCTCAAGGCTCATTACCGGCGGCTTTAGAGGAGAGGCAGGGGCGTGGATGAGCGACTAGGAGGCGATGAGTTATTGCCATGATGGCGGTAGTTTAAAAGGAATAGTTCGACCATCTCAAACTAGACACGCGAGTGACGTGGTTTCTGACTGTATACCAGACTGTCTGGAGAAGACATGTCAAACCAAAACCGATGGATATGTTCAGTTACGAACTTGGGGTTGATTGCTGATGTTTTCACTTGACGGTTTCCCCTTCTCTCGATCTTAAGTATTCGCGCTGCCCAATACCACGTTTATATACTAAATCTTATATGAATACAATGTATGATATTAATACTAAGTTCTTGTTCCTAGGAATGGTTGGTATACACAAAGTCTTACAAACGTGGGGCGTCTGCACATTATTTAATCTATAGATCAATCATTGGTACCGTTGATTGATTCCGTGACCATGCACACATAGAGAGACCGACAAAATGTAATTTTTTGAATCAGTGTCACATGCACGTCTTAATTGTTGAAAAATTGATGCTGTTAGTTGAGTTGTTTTGGTTTAATGTCCAACATATTGTGAACAGGGCTCCAAGACTGACGTCTGACATTTTTATGACATATGTATGGCCATAAACGACGCAGGGCGGGAAGACCTGGCGTCCTCTCTCAACCGGTCACATTAGACAGACACTGACCCAAACAGATACTGGGGACGAAATCGGACAAAAAAGTTTTTGACCAGTCGTGGGATTTGGACTATGCTGTTAGAATCGCCCATTTATCTGCATTATATCCTCAAAAGCTGTGCAATTAAAAGGAAATTTTAAAGACTTTTAAAGACTTTATAGGAGGAAATTAAGATAAAAGTTAATAAAAGGTATGTTGTTGTTGTTGTTGTTGTTGTTGTTGTTGTTGTTGTTGTTGTTGTTGTTGTTGTTGTTTTGAAGACAGTGCGACATGGTTGTGCTCCTCTTTATTTTTCTTTCGTATATAAACGTGTTGACACACAGTCGTGTATTTTCGCTCTCTACTACTTTTTGGTTTCAATCTTTTGTTTTGTTTTTCTAATAGTTTTTGTTTTGGTTTTGTTTTGTTTTTGTAAAACTTAATCCCATGGTATAGTTTGCGTTCTTTTATTGACGTATTCCAGCGATCGACAACAGTTGCCTGGTGAAAAGTTATGTTAGAGCAGCTGCTCTTTGTATCCTCTACATGCTGTCTGCAGAGCTCTACCTTTTTTTCTCTTTGCGTTCGCTGATAGATCCCTTTTTACGGTGTGCTGGGTGATTATATTGCATATAACTAACTTCTTTGTCTCACCTGTAACTCAGTTTATATCAGACTCTCTCTCTCTCTCTCTCTCTCTCTCTCTCTCTCTCTCTCTCTCTCTCTTTTCCTCTCTCTCTTTCTTTCTTTCTCTTTCTCTCTCTCTCTCTCTCTCTCTCTCTCTATCTCTCTCTCTCTCTCTCTCTCTCTCTCTCTCTCTCTCTCTCTCTCTCTCTCTCTCTCTCTCTCTTTCTTTCTCTTTCTCCCTCTCTCTTTCTCTCTCCCTCTCTCTGTCCCTCTCTCTATTTGTACACTATGCACCTTTTTCTCACTCCCTCTCTCTCTCATTCAATTTCGTTATCTCAATCTTTTTTTCCTCCCTTTGTTTTTCTTTTTCTTTTTTTCCTGTTTTTTTCTTTGTATCTATCACCGCTTCTATCTTTTCTCTTTTATCAGACTCCTCACTTTCTCTATCTTCCACCTAATTAATTGGCTCCATTTATTTCATAACTAGGTTCTGTATAAAGCAATACTATATCTGGCAAAAATCCATTTTAAATTGTGTCTCAATATATTTAAGCTATTTGCCCCTGTCCATTAAATTATTCCTTTGCCGGCGGGCAAACATTTCCTATCCTCTCCCTCCTCCTTCCAATTCCAATAAAAAAATAGTCATAGCTATTTATTAAACTCAAACGTCTTCCCCCTTTTAGCACGATATCTCCAATCTTCGAGTCGCGTGATAGAGTTACCAATTAAAGTGCCTTGAGTTGACATAATCGCGGAGGGTTACAAAGCGGGAGGCCATTTTGAAAGAAGTTCCTCAAATACGGCCATGTTGAATACAGCGTTTCGCTTTCACGTCTGATGCGAATCAACGCGGGCGGCAGAAATACGATCTCCTCTTGTCTGACGTGTGTTGGAGTTTCCGGATTTTGAGATCGTTCAACATCGGCTGCATTTGAAAATGGCTTTGAGCGATGCTACCCAAAACAACAGGCAAAGCCAACGAATTGACTGAAGTAAACATAGTCATGTTTGCATAACAAAGGGAATAGTGATCTATATCTTTTAAATTAGTATCATAGTTAGGGCAGAATAATAATCAGTGAGTGTTTTCGGTCGGCCTTCAAGCCTACTAAACTTAATGTAAACTGTTCAAGCTGTACCTGGTATATGAATAGTATAACTCATTTTATTTCTAAATACAAATATTTGTTTATTTCGGAAACCCTGCCTGTTATTTTTGGAAGCCTCGTTTTAGGCGCATTCTTTGAAACCAGGTTTCGTTTTATGGTACATGTATTGATGAAAAACTGACGAAATAGAGCTGGGCTTTTCATTTTAGAAGACACAGAAAAGAAAGAAAAGTGGAGAAGGAATAGAAAGAAAGTGGAATTAAACGCGCTAAAAATATAACTTACAGATATGTACATCTATGTAGATAGAGAGAAAATAGGTACATAGAAAGATAGACGGATATGCAGATAGATAAGTAGATAAATCGATAGATAAAAAGACAGCAGACAGACAGACAGGCAGACAGACAGATAGATAGATAGATAGATAGATAGATAGATAGATAGATAGATAGATAGATAGATAGATAGATAGATAGATAGATAGATAGATAGATAGATAGATAGATAGATAGATAGCCCACAGTTTATACCTACATTACTGTAGTAACCAATGCGCTGCAGTAGTTGAACGACAACACCGTAAGCCTATCCATATCACTGCACCATATGACAGACACTAAAGTACCTATATCAATGTACTAGCTTAAAAAATATCCTTCAATCACTTAACTAGCTTACAAATAGTGTGCACATATAACTGCACTAGCTGACATACATTGTATAGAAATTGTTGTAATATGTGACAGACAAGGTACCCACAACATGTAATAGCTGACATACATGAAAAGTATACCCATATTACTAACTGGCTGGAATACATCAATGTACTAATATCAATGAACAAGCTGCCAGACAATTTACCCACATTAGAGACAGTTTATCGATATTGATAGTATACTGTGATCTGTGATAGACAAGGTACCCACATTAGGGAACTAGCCAATGGCCTCCAATGTATCACGATGGATGAACTACCATAAACAGTGTGTTTCGAGCAGCCAAAGCAAAAATCGACTTATATAGTTAAGCATAAATGAAAATGTAAACCAGAGGACAAATCTCTTTTTATTTTAATGCACGAAACTCAAGACCGTTGAGAGATATATTTACCAAAACGTGCTAAAATGTTCAGAGACCTTCACCAATTTGCCAGACGAAAAAAAAGTCAACAAAAAAGTTCGGACAAGCCGGCAAGTCAAAGTGGACACTTGACCTGTTGTGGTTGCCAGTGATCTGCTGTGGAGGGAGGGGGAAGTCTCCTTGGTCGGT
>RQTK01000559.1:302837-332313 GCA_003991915.1 Elysia chlorotica | reverse complement strand
CTCTCTCTCTCTCTCTCTCTCTCTCTCTCTCTCTCTCTCTCTCCCTCTCTCTCTCTCTCCCTCCCAGAGAGAGAGAGAGAGAGAGATAACAGGGCGATAGACAGACAATGGAAGAGAAGGAATTTTACACCCAATTTACTGAAATAGTCTACCGCTCTCCATCGATTTTTTCCCTGACCAAACTTTCTCACAACTCACAGGACACTGAGCGTTAGGTTCTCCTTAGGGATTCCCGCTGGTTATACCAAGGGATGCTGTGTTATTCACTCACCGAGAACAAAAACTTTACCCATTTTGTTTCGATCTACAGTTCCAAGCTAAAGGTTGAAATTGATGCTAGGGTTAGCGTGACAAAGCTAGCACGACTTTGCAATGCTATTACAAGAGATTTAATGCTGTGAAGGAGGAGCATTGCAGTTTAAATGATAGAGTGCTACATATTATGGCTTGTAAACAACACACCAAAGTTCGAATCCTCAGCAGGCTGCCTTGTTCCCTACTGTTTGGGTAGGCGTTATCAGAATTTGATTGAGTGAGGCGACAGTAATGGCACGCCCGCTCTATCTTCGTTATCTTTAATCCTTTAGTGTCTCCTGCAACTCAGTGTTGCGGCTAGAGTAGATCTTCATGTAATTTTTTTTTTAAGATGCGTTATTATCTTTTGCGCTTCTTGGGGCTTATTATAATGTCTTTCCCTTCAAATATGCTGTTTTAGATAGATTGTCGTTGTTGATAGGAGGGATAGTTCTTTGTTTCAAGCTATAGGCGTTTTCGTTACGGGCATACCACGAAATCTTTCCCTTTGTAGACCTCCAAAACTTTTTTTCATGCCTTCTTATGTTTCTTCTAAAGATAATTATGTCTAAAAGGCGCCACCTATTTCAAGAGCATAATTTTGAAATAGCAGTTACATAGTTTTAATGTTGAGCGATTGTTAGGTTATTTTTATTTGGTATTTAAAAAAATGTTATTGATGGCTTTCTGAGCCGTTTGTGGTGAGAGACACCTAATAATTCTCGTGTAAGGGCCCACATACCACAGTTATGGATCTGTTCAGGTCTTTGCAATTTTTTTGGGTGGTTGGGGGGAGGGGGGAGTAGCTTTTAGCTTTACTTCCGCTGAGAGGTTGTTTTTTCTAAGGGACCCTACTTCCTTCCTTTTCTCCAGTCTGTTTTTTAATGTATAGTCAATTCTGTTTTGATCAGCATTCATTATAACTTTGTGTTCTTATAACTCGTTTATCACCTTATTCGTGTCAAGCGGTTCGAAAGCTATAAAGTCAGCTCCTTCAGCGTGATGCCACTTTTCAGGTAAATAGTGTGCTTTTTCAGACAGTATCAGACTAACGATAAGCCTAACGGATACAATGGCAAAAGTGAAGACTGTTTGAGTGGAAATCTGCACTGGTATATACTCTATCAGAGACTATAGTTTTATCCTAGACTTACAGAGCCAATGAGTGGCTAGAAAACCCTAAAATCTTGATGCGTGATTACGCCATTCACTATCATAGTTTGGAACGAAGAGCCTGTAATAGAAGAGAGAATTCTATTGTTCTTATGTTAATATTAGGGCGAAGGATGTTATTTCTAATTGCTCTTTAAGTATGTTTTTTAATATATGGCAATGTCATTGGACTTCAGTTGTTTTCTTGTTACGTGCTATGATATTCATTCACTAGTTTCTTTTGTGGCATGTTTTTTGTGCTCTCGTATCTGCGATGCTGACAAGGAAGTAGTTAATTCTGATCTCATCCCCTTCAAATTTTTGTCTTAAGAATATTTCTTTGTGGTGCCTCACTTTAAAAACTATTCTTAGAAAGTGGATCCATGTAGGAGATGGCTTAGAAACTGACATAGGATGCGATGTAGCCAAAAAGCAACAAAACGCCTCTATAAAATGTTCTTTTAAATTTTTGAGCCGCCATATTCTCTGATTTAGTGTGTTTCATTTTATAATTTTCGTGTGGAAAGAGAAATAATCAAGAAATTGTAAAATCTTCAGCTTCAAAACGTAGCTTTAAAATGTAACATCAAAACATTGTGTGTTTACGTTCTTGAGAATACGTGAATTTAAGTTTTCTGGATTATCCAGCTTTGATAGATAAAAACAATTTCTGCTTAATTAACTTTTCCTGTCCATTTATTTCTATGTATTCTTGTTATCACTATGCTATGTTCATTAAAGGCGATTGGCGAGGATTAAAGAGACAATAATGCGACATGGGCGGAATGATAACTATTCAAATTAATGGCTTCAGAATGCAACAATGCTATCCTTAACAGAAGCCAATCAGAAGGAGATGGAGCAGGCGGAAAATTCTCCTGGAGAAATTTATTCTGGGTGGAGAAAAAAAGCATTGAAACATGATTAATGTAGAAAGCCTGCTTGTGCTCAAAATAACATAATTAACTCTGATTTTTAAGTGAAATTTGGATCATGTTTTGTAGTGATATCAAAGAATACGACTTAAAAAAAGATAAGTTTTTCTCCCTTTTTTTATCTTATCTCTGTTTCTCTCTCTCTCTCTCTCTCTCTCTCTCTCTCTCTCTCTCTCTCACAGACTCTCGTGTTATATCTCACAATGGGGTTGAAAACATCTGGCTCTGTGCCTCAAATTTCCCGGTTAGAAATTGCAAAAGCATGTTTCGCTAATTGTTTTGTACTCTGCGCCTTTCTTCTTCAATATTGTATCCACGCGCAACATATGAAATAAAAACATCATCTTCACTTAGAAGTAAGAATGTCTGTATATATTCCAACATATCCTCGCACCACACACACACACACATACAGACGTCTTCATTTAGAACGTCTGTATATATACCAACATATCCTTGCATCACATACAGACATCTTCATTTAGAACGTATGTATATACCAATAAATCCTCACACACACACACACACACACACACACACACACACACGTATAAACATATTCATTTAGAGCGTCTGTGTATACCAACATATCCTCGCACTACACATACATACATATATATTCTTTTAGAGCTTCTTTATTTACTATTGTATCCTCACACCAAAAACTTCTATTTGGATCTTGCTTTGAAAAATTCCTCTTTGAATCCCACATAAAGTAAAAAATATACTACTTATGGCAGTTTTAAATCTTTGCACGGAGAGCAAAGGAGAAGAAAACGAAATCGAAACATAAGTTTATAATAGAAATAAGAATGCTTAAGGTTTGCAACAATATTTTTAACATTTTCCTCAAGTCGTATGATAATTTGAGAAAATTAAAATTGTATCGCGTTAAAATTTAAAGACTGCAGATAAAACAATTTTTTTAATTCTAGAATATTATTGCGACATCCAATATATAGCATGTTGCGTTAAACACCGAACTGAAATTCTAAACGTGAAAAAGGATTTTAGTCGTCAAAGTTCTTAATATAGAAAAAGGAGAGAAAAGATATATGTTTTTTTTCTAATGAGTTGCCGCTTTTGACTGTTCTTTACCTCGGATGTAAAGCGATCGATCTCATCTCTTAAGTACTACCGATTTTCAGTATCTAGAAATAAGATAGATCATTTTATAACCGGAGAAGTATTGTGTTATAAAAACTTTAGCTACGTTGGGACTTTGTGCTTATTTTTAGTTTTTAAGAACTTGTGCTAAAACGTTATTTATATTTATTCAAAAAAAACAGAAGTACGTCAAAGGCAATTTTTTTTATTCCCTCCATCTTGTTTCATTTTTGTGTTTCATGTTTCGATGGGTTTTTTAGACGACTGACATAAAAAAATTAATGTAACTGCGTCTTGACTTTGAGATTATATTTTTGAATTTTTTTTTTTAGTTTTGCTTTGTTTTTTGTTTTGTTTTGGTTTTTTGTTTTTTGGGGGAGGGGGGAGGGTTGTGGGTAAATGTTATGTTTTTTGCTCTTTCTTCATTTTACCCAAAAACTGTCACTGGTTGAAAAAAAGTATTTAAACTTATACACCCATGGCAAATGTTTTAATGTCTAATAGTATGTTGTTGTTTTTATCTATCTATCTATCTATCTATCTATCTATCTATCTATCTATCTATCTATCTATCTATCTATCTATCTATCTATCTATCTATCTATTTTTTTCATCTATCGAGCTATCTATCTATTTATCTATCTATTTACTCACCTATCTATCTATTTACTCATCTGTCGATCTATCTATCTATCTTTTTACACACCTATCTATCTATTTACTCAACTATCTATCTATCTATCTATCTATCTATTTATCTTTGTATCTATCTGTCTATGTATGTATCTCAAAACTGTGCGCGCCTATCTATCTATCTATTTATGTATACATCCCCTCCCTCTTCAGCTTGGTCAGTCTGGGCGGAGTCTCCAGCTAGCCCCCACCCTAGAGCACCAGGCACGGGCGATGGTCAGCGTGCTGTACCGCTACAACTGGACCTCCTTCAGCGTGGTCACCTCGCCAGTGGCCGGAGCTGCAGAGTTTGTGTCCAGTCTTGAGACTCTGGAGGCGAACAGCAAGGGCAAGAATAGACCAAGCTCGGACAGGTAACTATGGTTGACAGAGAGAAATAGTTAGAAGACAGGAGTCACAGTTCGATCACGGAAATGGAAGAGAGAGAGAGAGAGAGAGAGAGAGAGAGAGAGAGAAAGAGAGAAAGAGAGAGAAAGTGAGAGAGAGAGAAAGAAAGAGAGAGAAGAAACAGAGAGAGAGGGGAGATTGAAGGGCAGTGATAGACAGAGAGTAAGAAAGATGTAAATATATAGAAAGAAAGATAGAGCCTAACAGCAAGGGCAAAAAAGGCCCAGCTTAGACAGGTATGTTAGACACAGAGAAATAGTTGGAAGAGAGGAGGCACAGTTTAATCAGGGGAATGGAAGAGAAGAGAAGAGAAGAGAAGACAGAGAGAGAGATAGATAGAGAGAGAGAGAGATAGATAGATAGAGAGAGAAGGCATTGAAGACACTGATAGATAGAGAGTAAGAAAGATGTTAATATATGGAAAGTAAGATACAGAGAGCTAGAGAGAGAGGTGAAATATATGAAAGAGAGAGTGCACCTAATTTGAGCGTACAAAATAGTTTTAAAAGCGCTTAAGGGTGAAACAAAAACCCATAATTATTTGCAATTTTGTTCGGGTTTATTCCTAACAGAAAAAGGAAAGGCACATCCAGTGTGAATAACGTATAACGTGGTTGGTGAATCGTAGGTACATTGCATCTGGGAGTCAAAGGACATGTAATATTTTGATCATAATTTTTTGAAAGGCCGAGAGTAAATTCGGAATAAATCGGTTTCAAACAATTAAATAAATACGACTCTAAAGTAAAAAAGAGGCAACAACAACAAAAACTAAAGTTGACTTGGACATCATCAAAGGGGAATAACCAAGTCAAATAATAATATTTGAAGACTAACACTTGTAAAACAATATTAAAATTTGACCGAGTAACAGTTGCCAGATATGTTCCATCATGAGTTAGAGTCACATTTTTTTCATCCTACCAATGGAACAATTCAATGAAAACATTCTAGCCATGAAGACAAATCATATACTAAAATCTGTGCCAAAAAATATCAGAATAATTATTTCATTTGATCAATGAAAAATAGTCTGTCAAATAATTATGTTACATGAAAACTTGAAAGAATTTCAAACACACATAAGAGTCGTGCATTTTAACCCCCTAGAAAATTAGGAATTGTTTTTTAATACCGCCTTGTTTGTTTGTTGTTGTTGTTTTTTTTAATAATAATTATCGAACTTCAATCGGTGTAGCTAGTGTTTGTGTTGTTTTGTTTTATTTTTTTTCTAAGATTTGTTCTTGTTGTCTCTAGCTGGTGATGCACTCCGACTTCGAGCTCTTCGATAATATTGGCGTAGTTAAAGCTCTTTTGATGTTGTTTCCAGTCCTGTATGTTTTACTGTGTCTTTACGTGTTTGTGTTTGTGATTGTGTCATTGTGTGCCTAAATGGTGATTCACTTCAACACGATGTTTTGCTGCATATCTTGGTCTGGTGTAGCTCGTTTTAATTTTCATGTTATCGCCAATATTGGTGGTTTTACTGTGTGTCCGTGTGTGGCCAATAGGTGATATACTCAACAATATTGGTGCAGCTAGTTTTCTTTAGATGCACTTGCCAATCTTGGAGCTTTTACATTCTTTTCATGTGTTTGCAATTAGTACTACACTTCAAAATTGAGTTCTTTTTCATTTCACAGTCTGGTGCAGATAGTCTTTTTTTGCTGCTGTTTCCCTTCTTGGAGCCATAGTGCCCTTTTGTGTTTGTGTATGTGTGTTGTTGTGTGTCTAAGTAATGATAAATTCCAACATTGAGCTATTAAACAATAATTATTGGTGTAGGTCGTTTTATTTTGAGACTGTTGCCAGTCTTGAAGGTTTTAAAGTGTGTTTGTGTGTGTGTGTGTGTGTGTCATTTTGTGTTTAAATGTCATAACATTCAACTATATTGGTGTAAATAGTTGTTTTTTGTTGTTGTTTTTTTTGTGGTGTTGCTGATCTTCAATCATTTACTCCATGCTTTTCTTTTTCTCCCAGTCCGATATAACTAGCTTACATGGACGTGTATGTGATTCATCGGTCTAATCTGCAATGCCATTTCCTAACTCAAACAAACAAAAAAACAACAAAAACCAATGTTCACGAACGCCATCAAAGGGGAATAACCAAGTCAAAGATAATAATTATTTGAAGACTAACACTTGTGAAACATAATATTAAAATTTGACATGCTAAAAATTGCCAGATAAGGTTCCATCATGACTTCGAGTCTTATTTTTTCAAGCTACCAATAGAACAACTCAACGAAAAAAATTCTAGCCATGAAGACAAATCATAGGCTAAAATGTGTGCAAAAGAATGGGCATAATCTATTCCATTTGATCAATGAAAAATAGTATGTCAAATAATTGTCGCATCAGAACTGGAAATAATTTCAAACACAACTGACATTCGTGCATTTTAACTCCCTTGAAAATTAGGAGCTGTATTGTAATACCCTTCTTTTAATCGACCTCTTTTATTGCTGCAGCTAGTTGCTTTTGTGTTTTTTTTTGTTGTTTTTGTTTTTGTTTTTATTGTTTGTTTGTTTGTTTCTGTTTTTGTTTTTTGTTTGTTTTGTTTTTGTTGTTGTTGGTTTGTTTTTTGGGGTTTTTTTTTTTGGGGGGGGGGGAGAGGTTGTTGGTGTGTGTCTAGTTGCTGAGGCACTCCAAAATCGATATCTTCAATAACATTGGCGTAGTTCGATCTCTTTTGATGTTGTTTCCAGTCTTGTGGGCTTTACTGTGTTTTTATGTGTCTGTATTTGTGGTTGTGTCATGGTTTGCCTAAAAGGTGATACAGTTGGACACGATGTTTTGCTGTATCTCCTGGTCTGGTAGAGCTCGTTTTAATTTTCATGTTATCGCCATATTGGTGGTTTTACTGTGTGTCCGTGTGTGGCCAATAGGTGACACACTCAAGAATATTGGTTTCTTTGGATGCACTTGCCAATCTTGAAGCGTTTGTATTGTTTTCATTTTGTTATTACTACTACACTTCAAAATTGTGTTCTTTTCATTTCTAAGTCTGGTGCAGATAGTCTTCTTTTGCTGTTGTTGCCCTTTGTGTAGCTATTACCTCATTTATGTGTGTGTGTGTATGTGTGTATAGATCGATAGATAGATAAATAGATATTCTAATTAGTGATTTGTGTGTGTGTGTGTGTAATTCTGTGTCTAAATGGCATAACATTCTACAATATTGGTGTAAATAGTTGTTTTTTGTTTTTGCTGTTGCTGATCTTGAACCATTCACTGTTTTTTTAATGTGTTTATATTTGTATGTGTATCCAATTAGTAATACAATAGAATACGGTGTTTTTCTTTTTCTCCCAGTCGGGTATAGCTAGCTTTATTTTGACGTGTATGTGGCACAACGATCTAATCTGTAATGCCATTTCCTAACTAGTCATACCCTCCATCACGGTGTTTTCCTTTATCCGGCAGTCTTGAAGTCCTGTCCACTGTGCACATCTCGGACATGGCTAACGTGACCGCCGCCCTGAGCGAGCTGAGAGGGACGGACACCCGGGTGTTCCTGTTGCACTGTAGCAGGTCAGTACCAGGCAATGTACACTCATACTGCAACAATGGGTCTAGCTGGTTGAGTGTTGTTGTTGAATTTGTGTTTTGTTTTGTTTGTTTGTATGTTTGTCTCTTTTCTTGTACATTTGAGGTAGAAGAACATTATTATAACATTAAATCGGGTTTGCTCCAATCAAACTTATATGGTGCATGTACAGAAGAAATCCCTCTGTTTCTTTTGATTTCTTTGCTTTCTTCTCTCTCTCTCTCTCTCTCTGTCTCTGTCTGTCTCTCTCTCTCTCTCTCTCTCTCTCTCTCTCTCTCTCTCTCTCTCTCTCTCTCTCTCTGTCTCTGTCTCTCTTCTCTCTCTCTCTCTCTCTCTCTCTCCTCTCTCTCTCTCTCTCTCTCTCTCTCTCTCTGCCACCCATCCCCACTCAAACTTTTTAACAAGTAACACATAATTAACTAAAAGCAAAGGACAAAACAGCTCAAAGCAAATATAAAACACCACACTCAATCCTAACAAGACCCAGTGTTTATTTAGTTGACCCTCGGGGTAGTTGTAACTCTCTAGACTCTCTCCAAGACTCACTAGAGACATTGCGATAATGGGATTCACAGCGAAGACGAAGACGTAGGATAAGGGAATCGGTACAGGCGTCCCATCATAGCTCTGTCCTAGACTTACGGAGACAATTGACTATCAAAAATCCCACGGCTTAAGGGAGTGATTAGGTCATCCCTTTTTGTCGTGTATGTCACAAAGCCTATACTTTAACCCTGCACTCATTTTCCTTAGCCACATCTTCGAGCGTCTCTCCGAGACTCACTTTACCCAGGCAAGGCTAAATCCATCTTTTTTCGCCACATCCCCTGGTTTCTCTCAGCACATTAAAAGGCTCCAAATGCTCCAAGTGCACGCGGCCCTGACACAGGATATTTCTCCAGAGAGTGCGATGAATCCCTAGACTCCAGGCAGATGATATCCCTTGAGGATACAGTACCTCTCCCAGGCAGGCTGATATCCCTTAAGGATACAGTACCTTCTCCCTCGAGTTGTTTAATTCAGCGGCTTAACGTTTATTGAAAGAAGCATAGAAACGAATGTTCACATAATAAAGATCACAGGACGTCCCAAGAGATGGAGAATGCAGCTAAAGTTTCTTCCTAATCCTGAGGTCTTGTCTCTTCTTTTTATACTCAAACAGGGCAATGCCTGTATAAAAAATCGACTCTAACTAAACTGGATCTAGTTTTCCTCTGATGTCATTTCATAAACTCTTATTACAGCTTTGGCTGAAAATATGGGGTACATTTATTAGATTTTTACACTAGTCGATGTTACGGATACATCCCTTGGAGATGGGCGAATATAGTGTCAACTGTGTACATTGTTTTATCAATGAAAGTACTGTAACAATACAGCAACGCTATATATCAAGTCAGCTTTGTTAGGAAGCAAGGGAGAATTACGCCAGTTTTAATACTTGGTACTCTGAAGCTACGCACGAACTTTCACTTTAGAAAATCCCAGACTTGGACTCCAGACCGTGTAGACATTATTGTCAGTTCCTCACTCGTGAAAAATCTCCCGGATCTCAAAGAATTTCATTATATACCACTGGACTCAAATTTGTAAAGATAATTGGAACTCTGAAGTTACGCATGGGCTGCCTCTTTAGAGGATCCAGACTTGAACGCCAAACAGTGTAGAGATTGTTATTTGGTTTGAGAAAATTAAGCTCTCCGCTTGTTAACGTGTCCAATGTTCTCAACGAAGATAATATGCATACTATTGGACTTCAGTCCGTGAAGATAGTGATTATCCGTGAAGAAAATCTAGTCAAAACCATCTACTTAATTTGTAAATAATGAGCTCAATAAATACATCTTGGTCTGGAAGAAATTATCTCTTTAATTAATGTTCTATCTCAAGATTTAGATTATTTTAGAAATAAGATTGAATATTAGGGTTACGGAATTTATGCTGTAAAAGACGATTTTGGAAGCAAACTGAAACGAGAAATTGTTGTCTCCGTAAAAACGTTATAATAAACAAAGGTCCAAGGTAAAATTGATTAGTTTTGAACTCCATAGGCTCTCTGAAGAATTCTTTCAAAACATTTGGGAAAACGAGCAATAAAGATTTATGGTTGCTTTATTTTGCAAGATTGTGAGTTCTTAAAACCCCTGGCATACAATAACCAATGCGCATCCTCGGTGAAGGGACCTGCCGGTCACATAAAACTGTGGCTGATCCAGCTTGAAGGAAACTCTAATCTGATTTGATGTTCAAACCTGAAATTTTCTGAATACAAATTGAAATCTTTACCGACTGAACTGTGTAACCCACACGAAGACTTAGCATATTTTTATTATTAAAAGAGGACGCGTTTACTAATTATTAGTATTGCTTGCACCAAGTTTGGCAACCCCAAGTACTAACGGCCGATCTGTCTGTTGACCGGGTAAAAAATTATACTTTTGATATTAACAATCTCGAATAATCTCTTAGATGAGTAGATTCTCTTTTTGCTGTTTTTAAATATACAAAATCGTTTATTTAATACATCACAAGTTTGAGAATGTAGACTTGTCGGAGATATTGCACCAATAGGGTGTGTTTAGGCTGGAACCGAGTTATATAATGCGAGCAATTTGTGCACCATTTTCTACCCAGTTTCCTAACATAGCGGCCTTGAGCGGGACCCAATCAGATTAACCGAGTAACGCTATAGTCGGTATAGCCGGTTCTAGGGGAGACTACATTGTGTAATGGTCGCCTCGGGCTTACGGGCTTACAAAGTGTGCACTAAGCAAAGTGGGCAAAGTGAGCTATGAGAGGGAAATACCACAGCATAGATTATTAAGCTCATACTACCGTTCAGAATGTTAGCAAGCCCTTCAAGTTCTTTGTTAGAAATGGCAAACTACTTCTGTAAAGATCAGGGTGAGATGTATTTTTTTTATTCTCATCAGTTTGGAAGGATATGAAGTTTTTTACAATTTTTTTTTTTTTTTGCTTTTTATAATTGGTCAACAAAACCTGATTTTCAAGCAGATATTTTTTAGCATTTGAAGTTGAAATTATAAGTCAAGAGTACTCTAATAATCAAAACAAATCACTTTTTTTGGTTTTGTCTAATCTCAGTGGAATAATTATAATCATTATAATAACACCTTAACGTGCTTAGACAGTGATGAGTAAAATGGCTAAGATCAAAGCGTAAGTCAAACATTAACATGGCTCGATATCTGAGACATTGTTTATTAACAACAATAATTCCTTATAACATGCGTATTGTATTTATATATATATAAAAAAAAAAGACTTGAAAGGGTTTTTTATTTTGCTTCTTTTCTCTTGGAATTTTCAATGTGCAATTTATGATTTAATCGAGCATGTTCGAAACGCCACGATGCGTTTAATAAGAATTCGAGCAATCAGTGTCTGAAATACTACAGGAGATACGCTAACCGGATAATAAATATTTATGCCATTAGGAAAATTTCGGAAACCAGTCTTGTAGAAAAAATCAGGGGAAATCTTGCACGACGTATTTTGTTATTAGATAATTGTTCAGCTGCATGTGCACTGTATCTCAAAAGAATGTAAATCAAGTTCCTTTGATACATGCCAACAAAATGCAGAGCATGGGATTAAACGTTAAAGGTTAGATGAAAATTCAAGTGTTATCGTCTTTTAAAAAAAGAGCGTTTATTAAGAAAAAAAAAAGAGGAGCAAAAATACAAATTACGGAAATTGTAGCATGGAAATTGAAGAGTTGTATATTTATATAGATAGGGAGAAAGATACATAGAAAGATAGATAGATAGATAGACATATATATAGTAAGAGTATTAGATAGATAGATTTCATGGACCATAATTGGAACAGTATAGCCTTACTCTCCAGCAACCAAGTAGTGCGACCTGTGCGTTTCCAAAAAATGTTATATCCTCAAACTAAACTCCAGCGTCAAAAAAAAAAAGAAGAGAACTGTACTCAACTTGTCCTGGCTGCTCAAAATGCTTACTGCAAAACTTTCTGGAGCTGACCGAAACCCAAGCACTACAAAAAAGCCGAAAATATACAACTAAATGCCAGACGCCCGAAAAAAGTGACTGATTAAGTTGCTCTAAAGACGTGTGTCGTGAAAAATGGCCACACTTTTTAAGGTAGGACAATATAATACTAGATTCATAGATATGTAGATAGCTAGGTAGGTACAGAGATAGATAAATAGAGAGATGTATATAGAGAGAAAAGAAGATTTCCATTTTTTTCTTCTAAAATTTAGTGTTGTTGTGATGAAAGGTTCGTATCTACCATGTTTATCTTTCATAAGGCTTACAATCTGTATCGTGTTTGGTTATTTCGTCCCATGCATACAATTGAATAAACATTAAGCTTTGAAATAGCTTCTCATATGTAAAGTAATAAATTTGATTTTTTTTATTTTTATAGAGGAAAGAATTACAATCAATATGAAAATACGCAAGCTGTCTTTAACTTAACTCTTGTTTTTTGTATAAAATTTATATTTGCATTTTTTTTCAGTGTCATCAATAAGTATTCTCCTTTGTAAATATAGCGCATATTTCTTATCAAGCACAATGCAGTCTTTGATTTTAGTTCCTAAAAAAACTAAAGCAGAAACTCTAAAGCTAAAGATCGAACCTCACACCGTGTTCTCTTTAATCTTTAGCACTGCAGAATGGGCTATTTAGCGCAGCCCTCTCCTCCATCAAAAGTGACCCAGACCGCAATTATCCCTTCCCGCCTCTTTCCTGATCACGTCTGCTATTTCGGGCCAGACATGTGGGTCACGTGGCTTAGCGAGAATAGAGTTAGCGTTCCAGGAAAAGGTGCGAGCCGGAAGATTAGCTAATCTTGTTAGATCTGATCGTGTGTGGGACCAGCAACAAATCCCAGGAGGCGTTTGTCTCGGTCGGTCTTCTGAAGGGCTGGACGGAGAGTATTTGTAAGATAGTAGACGCAGTAGCCGCAACGCACCGCATTGCACGGCTGATTTACGTGTCCTTGAAAAAGTTTAGCACGCTGCGCAAAAATTTCTCGCCGCACCTTTGCCTGTCTGTTAGGCATATTGAATAATTATCAGACTCTTGCATTCTGCTGAGTTGAATTTATCACCCATAAGACAGTGGGATGTTATTGAAAACATAGTCTCTTTATAAAGTTATATTGGTATTTCTGGTTGAGCTTCTATGCACTTTAACACTACGTTTTAAGGCATGCTTCTTTAGACTAATGAAATACATACCTTGAAAAAAAATTTGACGTGGTAATTGTTCACCTATTCTTCACCAGCTATTTTAAGAGTTTCCTCTGCAATTGCTTACCAAATGGCGACATTAGCAGCGCTGGGAATGCCTATAAAACCATTAGTCATTCTTTTTCCTGTTAAAACTAGTCTCCTCCATGCTTGCGTACATACATTTTTTTGCGTTGCATTGCGCACCTGTTTCTGTGACAATAGCTCTTACATGGTGCGATACAAAAGCTTCTGATATTAAAAAAACGAGCGCCTCTAAATTTGCACTGACAAAATCTATTTGTGGTAACGGTAAAGGCGGACTTTTGAATCTTCTTTGTGTAAAGGTGACAAGTTTTCTACGCATTATAATTATGATGATATTTTAAGGTGTAAACATATGATGGCCATGAGTGTATACAAACATAGAAAACGGACTCTATACACTGTGAATGGAGACGATGTGAATTGAATATATCAGTTCTAACAAAAATAAATTACTATAATTTAGGTTAGTCATATTGCCCTTATTAATGCTTCTACTAAATATCTATATCTAATCTAGTTATAATCTATTATAATATATTAGTAATTTTGCTGTTCTTGTACCTTGTATATAATAATTATATGTACACACCGCTACGGAAGTTGTGCATGGTCGCCGAAAAAAGACCAACAGTCTTAACCACGTCACCTCTATAAATAGATTGGCATACTTCTATGGGATAGATAGGGGTTTTGTCAAAAACGTTTGGGCGAAGAAAGCCAACTCTCTCCCTGTCTAATGTCTCCCTGCGAGATTCGAGACGACACCCGGGATCCTGATCGAAATACCCAAGTTTGGCCAATCACATCACACTGGTACCAACCCAACTAGTATGGAAAAACGGCGGTCAGAGCAGCTATTGCACATCCTTTTACGTAGAGAGCATTTACTTTACCCTGAACTAACATGTCTTCTTTATGTTTTAATTTTTTTTCGCCAAGGCCGACCAAGCAAACAGTATCCTTTCAAAAGGGCTCTTGGTAAACGGACAAATCTTTGACTATCGAACCTGGAGATGTTTGAATGTGGTTTTTGAGTGGGGAACGGAAAAGGCTGAGATAGCAAAACAGGGCACTCTTATAGATTAGCTTTTGAGACAGACGGTAGCTCGAAGCCTCGAACGGTGGTTCTCTGTAATGATATAGAAGAGGTGTGACGTTGAAATCTCAGATGTTATTTCAGTCTTAATTATAAATGAAACATCGGGGATGTAGGTTTAAAACTAAAGAAATGTTATAGATGCAGTCGGGCATTTTGATCTACGATCCGAAAAAACAACTGTGTTAACCTGTTGTTAAGATTAAGTTCAGTTTTATTTCATCTTTTTAAATCGAAAAGAAAAGCTATTCTTATAAAAGCTAAGCTTAAACTCATTTTATGTTTTATTGTTATATCTTATAACCAATGTTAAAGTTGCAGCCACTTCTTTCTTGCGTTTACTTAGAAATCCATCCACTACGTCTTCATTTCTATTTAGTAAGACCAACTGATATAAATGTCTCAGAAGGAGTTGTTTTAATGTTACAGTTTAGTAGTGGTAGCTAGTTAACTCGGGGGTTGTGAATATTTTCCCCATTTCTTTTTTTTTTCTTGAATACTCTTTTTTTTTTAAAGGGGAACCTTACTTGTTTTTCGTAGAAAGTACCTTTAAACTAAGTGCTGTGCCAAGGCTATAAGTTTTAACCCAACGGGAATCCTGTAAGGAGCACACTTTTTTCTTTAAACATTTTATGATCTTTACTAAGTTTGCAAATTTTAGCAGCTGTTGACTTTAACCAATTTACAATCTACAGTATGTAGTTCTCTAAAATATGATTTTTGAAAACGTTAGACCGATAAAGTTATGTTTATTTGTTTCTTTCTAATTGCCCATTGTCAGTAACACAATGTTAGCTTGCGGTTAGTCTCAACACAAATTTTGGACAATTTTACATGCGACATAAAGACAAAGTGTTTTTCCATATCATCTTACTCAGCTTCCACATTAAGGTGATACCGACCAACCAGGATAAAACAACATGACCTTTTCGATTTTGAGACCCAGAAGCTGCCAATTAAAATGCGCCCACTCTATCTAAAGGATTACATTTCTTCTGGAATATTCCCCGTACTGTCTCGTAGTGGCATTATGCGAAATTGAAAGACGTCATTTTTTGGGACCGCCCAAAATAATATATAGTGCTGGCATTAGGCGCTAACCAACCCCTCCAAAAAAAAAAAACGACTCTTCTTGAACAAGACTATTTTGTCTCATGTAATTTTTGTACATTTTAAACTTTTTCTGCTTATTATTAAGGATGACAAAGACAGACTATTATTCTCTACAGGCGGATCAAACTTTTCTAGTGACATCACGTTTTGTTCTATTCTGCCACCGTGTCATGGGACTGTCACCAAAGGTTACTGATAGTATCGGAATAGACCATAATTCTAAGTCATGCAGAGGAAATAACCAGGAGACGCGGTCTCTTTGTGAAGTCTATAGGGCACACGCCAAATGGTCTAGACGTTTGATTTTGATAGAAATTGCGAGAAGTTTTTGAAATCGACCTCTGTAGATTCTATGGCCGCTAAACTCGACTGGCGAAGAGATACAGAGATAATGTTTTGTTTTCGTGTGGTGGGTGAGGTAGGTGGAAAGTAGGGGAACGAGGTTGTGGAGACTTAAAGTAATACTGATAAGGGGGGAAAGAAAAAACAACTTTACTAACAAGACACACAAATACAAAACAATTTTTATCCGTTTCGGGATCTTTATTAAACAAAGTTTGATTCACGGTTATTTTTATCCATTGGAAGTTCTCGTTTTGTAAGAGACCAAACTTATTTGAAATAAACCATTGTTTATAGTATAGCAAATAAAAAGATTGCCTAATTAGTCGAAACAGGTTTCAGGTTGTCAACATCAACAAAATTTAAAAAAGGAAAAGAAATTTCACGTTTACGGACTTTTGAAAGGTAAAAAAATAAAAATAAAAATCTCATCAGACGATATACATCTATAAGAGTGCTCAGACATTAATTTAATCTTGGTTGACAGAATAACACTGTATTGTGACAATTAACCCTGACTGCATACGCCGATTTCAAAATGTTGACTTTCGGTGTTGACTGATGCAGTTTACACAGTTTTCCTTTCATCCGTGAAAAAAATCTAAATGGTTTGACGGCGAACAGGTAAAGCTTACGTAAGATTTTTTTTGTTTTTTCAACAGTATACAAAGTGAGGAGATGGGAATGGAAGTGAGCGAAGTTTATCACGTAAATCGAACGGACAACCAATTAGGTCCAAACAAGATCAGCAAACCAATAATGTAGATTTTGGCCTAAATTTTATAACTAGGTTACTCAATCTAGAATCAAATCCGGGAATATTTCAACACTAACACTGTAAAATTACAAAAATTCCATAAATCGTCAAGGACTGGGCACATGTTTTTAATCTAACAAAACTCCAATGCTTCTTCTCAGTAGCACATTTCTCTCGGCATTTTTTTTTCAGATTTTAAAATGTTCCCCGGGTCCTCCGTAAAGACAAAATTAGATTTCATTTTCTGCTTCTCTGGGGAGTCTTTATCAAGAGGCGATGCGTGGCCGGTTACGGGGCATCCATCTTGATTTGTATTCAGAAGTCGGACAGGTTAGGTGACTGGGGCCCCAGACAAAGGAATCCCTTGTATCTCTGGGCCTAGCGCGGTGCTGTAATCTTGTTACACGCGCAAATCCGGTTTGCGACCACTGGAAAAAGAAATAGGGCCGCCCAAACAAGCGGGAAAGTTGTCAATCGATTTACTGCCCATTATGTGACGCACAAAAAATCCTCTTTGTTAACACTCACTTGTAACACTCTTCGAAATAGTGAAATTTGTCGAGTGATGATCGTAGGTTTTAGTTGCATATGTTGGTATTTTGTTATATAGGCCTACGCCGCAATCTGTTGGTGTTTTGTTGTATACCCTATGCCGTAATCTATTGGTACCTTTTCATATTCCATAATCCGTTGGCATTTTGATTCCGTAAAACATGTTAATTTGTTATCGTTATCAACTGCAAGGACTTAATTTGAGCCTACAGATAGTGCAAGTAGCCCGGAAGGTTGTGTTTTGGAACTGACCACCAGTAGGTAAGAAGTTCATATACCAGCTGGTTTAACGTTCTTGTAAAGGGTTCTCAATGACATGTATGGGATAAAAAAAACTCCACGTGCAAGCAGGGGGGCGCGATGGCCCTGGGGTAGAACATCGGCTTCCGACGCAAAAGTGCGTGTTCGAGTCCTGGCGATTGCACTCCCTACTGGTTGGGTCAGTGTCAGTTTAATGTGATCGGCTGAGACAGATGTCGATTAGTAGGCTATAACCACTTTGGGTAGTACGTCCAATGTCGTGGAAGCTTGCAAATCTTCCTAAGCCTTCTTATTCCCATATCTTTAAACGATTCGTAAGCTTACCACAACTTTGTACTTACAAACCTTGATCTCTAACGTACACGTTTTCTTTTTAAATTTACTTCCTTATACACCGTACAAAATAATAATATGTATGATACCCAAGGGTGATTGTCCACAATATAGCCTATATAATGCTGATGTTGGACCTTAATTGAGACAAATGTCGATTAGTAGGCTATAACCACTTTGGGTAGTACGTGCAATGTTGTGGAAGCTTGCAAATCTCTAAGCCTTCTTATTCTCATATCTTTTAACGAGTCGTAGGCTTACGACAACTTTGTACATAGTTACAAGCTTTGATTTCGAACGAACACGTTTTCCTTTTAAATTTACTCCCTTATACACTGTAAAAAATAATAATACATGTATGTATGATACCCATGGGTGAACCTTTCAAATATCTCACCTAAATATTTTAACTATTGGTACTGTTAGTTGACTGTTCTTTGATGAAATAAATGTATTCTTATAATTAATCATTACAGCGAGAGATATGACTCTTTTTAATGTAACATGGAATAATAATAAAAAAAGATTAATGAATACAAAGTAATTCATAGGCGTATATCTCAGAACTTTCGTTGTTGACTTTAATAACTTTTAGTAATCCTGGGGCATCTCCAATGTATCATTCCTAAATGACTGACTGGTCATACAAATCAGAATGACTTGTAACGCTAGTGTCTATATACTATAGTCATTTTAGATCAATGACGCTACACGCTCATGTCTCCGTTTGTTCTTACTGGCAAAAATCTCCCAAAACTTATGTTACCAAGAGAATCTTACATCTTACACAGCGTTTTGAAAATAGTCGTGCTACCACGCAGCGACGTATTTCTCATTCGCTCAAATTTTACTGGCACCGACCAAAACAATTAGGGGGCAAAGTCGGTTAAATGTTAACACAAATTTATTACCTTCGATGAGGAGCGCGACGCTCGACACCGAACGCTTTTTGCATTGTCTTATTCATGTTGCTGAATATCGTTCAATTCGGAACAAAGTTCTTCCAAACTTATTGCTCCTCGGCCACGATATAGCCTAGTTGCTCTGCGATACAGCTTGGTTGCTCTGCGATATAGCTTACTTGCTCTGCGATATAGCCTAGTTGCTCTGCGATATAGCCTAGTCGCTCTGAGATATAGCTTAGTTAATCTGTGTTTTATCCTAGTTGCTCTGCGATATAGTCTAGTTGCTCTGCGATATAGCCTAGTTGCACTGCGATATAGCCTAGTTGCTATGCGAAATAGCATAGTTGATATGCGATATAGCCTAGATGCTATGCGATATAGCCTAGTTGGTCTGCCATATAGCCTACTTGCTCTGCGATATAGCCTAGTTGCTATACGAAATAGCCTAGTTGCGGTGCGATATAGCCTAGTTGCTGACGTCGGACGCTTCGAAACCAACCTCTTACCTTTTTCACAGAATTGCTCAATGTATTAAGATCTCCAATTTCAATCTTAATTTGACTGCGGGGCGATAGGGTCCACACCCTAGCCTATAGGTGCCAGACATATTTAACGCTAAGCCAGCGAAAAGCTTTTTAGTCCGTACACAACAGATTCTGTTTGTGTGCGGGGCTTCGGCGAGGAAGACTAGATCCAGGCATAATTCACTGGATCCACGCCATCCCGTCCACATAGATTAATGTCTGACTCGTTGGTTCAGCATCAGCTGAGAGAGAAGCAAGAGAACCGAGCCCGATGAAATCTTTTATCGAGCTTCCACTTAGCCCCTCGGGACTTGCGTGAATATTAGATAGTCTGAATGGTAACGGCCACAAAAGCATCCTTCCGGGTTTTCATAGTCTTAAACTGGATGGTAACTAAAACATTATCCCTTGTTTTAATAGTCTGAAGCTAGGCGGTGAGTCAGCGGCCTCCCTGGGGTCGCAAGTACAACGATAGGGTAAACTTACGACTTATCTTATTTTTTAGAACAAGACGCCTTATAAGCAGCGTTGTACTTACGAACTATTGTTTTTAACGTTTTCAAAGAGAACGCGACTTAGCCTGAACCAAGACGAGGTCTAATTCCTTATGTCCATCCTCCCCTTCTGTCTGTCTGTCTGTCTGTCTGTCTGTCTGTCTGTCTCTCTCTCTCTCTCTCAATCTCTGTCTGTCTCTCTCTCACTCTCTCTATCTATCTTTCTATCTATAAATCTATCTCTCTATCCATTAACTGCTTATTTAGCTATCTATATCTTTCCGACTCTCTCTCTCTGTCTGTAAGTCTGTCTGTATATCTGTCTGTCTGCCTGTCTCTCTCTCCCTTTCTATCTATATCTCTCCCACTCTGTGTGTACTTGAAGGCTGAAAGGAAAAAGCCTTTTTTTTTTTAAAGCTATAAAAGTGGCGTCAAGGGAAAACTCACAGTAAGCAACGTTATCTTCTATCTCCCCATTGTTTTGAGGTAGATTTAGTCCAGTTTAGAGGGAGATAGGATCTCCAGTTTGTGTCTGGCAACCCGTTGAATTATTTCGGCTGCTTTAGCACAAATCTACCTCGATATTTTCCAGGAACTACAAGGCTTCCTTTAGAGTAAAAAAATATATTGCTCCATACTGTGCGCTTTTCTATTTCAACGTTGAGACCCGACTTGGTGTTTTTTTTCTGGGGGGTTTTCCGTACTGTAAAATCCGTCAATATATCTATTGACATATGAAAGAAATCATGAAGTTATCTTAAAGGTTGAGATAATTAAAAAAGGTTTTAGTGGTAGTAGTGGTTGTAAACATTAGTATTTGGACGATTGAAATTGAAGTTACATTTGTTCTGGAAGTGCATGTAGTTTATTGTACCATTAAAGACGCAAATTGTGACAGATTGAGTCAAACTTTTTGGTAGGCCTATACCTGCTCTGTTTTTGGCAGGACGTAAAATTGTTACACGCAAATCTTTGATCCCGCCCGCGATAAAATGCCTTGATGTGACGATTACAAAGTTTTAAAAAGTCATACCGTTAAGTGAACGAAATTATTGTTTGCATACAAAGAGTGGCGGAAACGTAACTCACTTTGCGATCTAACAAGTAAGCTCTCTATAGAATTATGTAGGAATAAAATCTGTATGAAGAAAAAATACTAAAATGCTGCAGGCAAAAAAGGGACATACGAGGAATGAAAAAAAAAATATGTGAAACTAGCGCACAAGGGGTTGGCTCTCGAAGTACAGAGAGTATTTGGCAGGGTGGAAAGTAGCATGCAAATTTGGGGAGAGTACTGGGAGGTAGATCGGTACAGTTCTGGGAATTCTATAGCTTAAGACAAGTGGGGTGGGGGCGAAGGCGATATACGAAAGAGAACTACCAGGGAGGGAGAGAGAAAGAGACAGAGAGAGAGAGGGTGGGAGAGAGAGAGAGAGAGAGAGAGAGAGAGAGAGAGAGAGAAAGAGAGTGAAAATGGGAAAGGAGCATAATAAAAAATAAAAAAAACATCCAAGAAAGATGGGCAAATGCCCCCCAGCTATATCTCACTTATCCAGATGAAATAGCAAAAAGCTCACAATCCACATTAGACTAAAAAGGTTGGTCTATTTATGAATTTGCAAAGCATTATTTTGACAGGGAGCGTAACATTTGTTTTTTTAGTTTTGAGTAATAAGAGTGTGTGCAAATGGAAAAGAGTGCCTTGTATTTAAACGCAAAGCATGAAGAAGGCTATGTTTACAAACATTAAGGCATGGTTCGAGATCTAATTTCAGCTGTTAGGGTTGTTAAATTTCCCTTTCCTCTTAGCCCGTCGTCAAAATTCAAAGGTTGGATATTGAAAACCTCATTGTGGCTTGAATCAGTAGCATTTTCTGCTAAACAGCATGCATTAGTGGAAATTTCTACAATCACCGAAATTGAGCACGTTATCTTTATTTTACAGAGTAGCCGACTATACTTTAAAGTTTCAACAAAATGTGAGATCTAAATAAATTCAGTTTTTACACTCTTAATTATCAGACACGCACCTCTCAAAAGGATTTGGGGATGTTAATGGTTTTTATGTGTTTAAAATAGTCTTGCATTAAAGAATCGCCTTGTGTGAAGTACAATCCAATAGAGAAAAATTAGGGCCCTGATCAGACGTATTAACATTTTATTTGGTTTTAGAGATTTGTTTTATTTTCTATATACCCCATCTGCGGCAGTACAAAAACGATGATGTAATCTTAGACTCCGAACTATGGTCATCTGCGGCAGTACGAAAACGATGATGTAATCTTAGACTCCGGACTATGGGTCGTTTTTTTATATTTTAAAAGTAACCCCGTTATCATGTTCTACCCTAAAGGTGCCAACCTTTCACCATGTTTTTTATGGCTACTGATGCTGGCAACTATGAAATTGGATCTACTGAACTGCTAATGAGCTAAGAAACAATAAATGTGATTACATAATTTTTTTTGTGCAATATAATTCTTTCTTTGCGCTGTGAATCTTGAACTACAGACAAAGCTTATAAGGGAAATTTAAATATTAAATTGTCATATATTGAAGAAAGCAAGAGAATAAAATTTCATTGTTTAAAGAATTCCGGTGATAGAAAAAGGTCAACATGCGATCTTAATGAAGATATTTGATTTTAAATTTGAACTGAAGTCGATTTTGTTGTTGTTGCATTTTATTCCCCCTTTTCCCCTCCATCTCTTCTATCGCCCCGACCCTTTCCTGTATGAATGGTCCCTCTCCCTCTCTTTCGTATTTTGTTATAAAATAGTCATGGTTATACCCACGAGACAGTTAAACACCGGGAATAAAACAAACTTGTCTCCTTCTATCCACATTACGAAACCCTTGAGTCTGACTTTTTCTGTAACGGGGCGTTCCTCATTCCCTCGTATTACTTGTTTTGCGATTAATATGGCAATACAGAATTACGTAATCACAACACTTACGATTGGGGATATTTACATCTATATCATCATAAATTATGCAAGACATTCTTGAATTATTTTGAAAAAAAAAAGGGAATGGTTTGTTAGCTCAATAATAAATATATTTATACAAACATACATAGTTACATCGAAAAAAAAAAAAAAACAAATAATACAGGCGTACAATGCATACAATGTTGGACAATACGCAGAAAAACTAAATAGCTGGTAAAAAGTTGCTTCATATAGATCCTTCCATTAACGTTTGGATTCGAGCCCTGGTGCTGATGTTAGACTTTAAACCAACTCAACTCAGCTCCTTCCATCAAAAGAAAAACAGTCTATAAACTAAATAACAAGGAACCGAAACAAAGTTTAAAAATATACAGAAGCTAAGACTTTATGAAAACAGATTCCCGTTCCAATGGTGTGGGTTTCCGTTATCGGTAACGGTAACGCAAGGTCTTTATTAGAGAGATTATTCGTTCAACTAGGAAGTAGCACTTTTCGCTACTCCGTTACCAAGTATCGCCATCTCTCGCGCCATCTCGCAGTTTCTCGGTCTCCACGGGGAGCCACTGGGGCGGATGTTGCCGTCTTGTCCCTGTCTCTTTTTCCTCAAGGGTAATCTCCCCTTCTCCGCATCTCCCGTCTGCTGGACACTAGGGGGCGTTGTGAGAGCTGTGAGCACAATATCAGTGCCCTGTCGCTAGTGGTCTGGGTGGTAGTAGACTTACCAAAAAGATCAATAGAGATCTAGAGATTATTATGTTTTGATATATAAAACTCTTGTTATTCAGTCACCGGTTTACTGTATTGCTGTCATTTGTCTATATTGTACCGTTTTCCTTGTTTTGTTGTTGTTTTGTTTTGTATAGATGGGTTTTTCACTTTTATTCCAATCCCAAACACACAAAATAAGATATTGTATCAAATAACTTAGATGATGTAGCCTACTCCGTTTATAAATATATCCATTCAGAGAAGTGAAAACAAGAGTTAGTGTAGGAATTATTAATACTCTGTTATTTTCCCCACAGACTTGTCTTTTTCGACTTCTGTATTTCGGTATATTAGTAAAAGAGTAAAATTTAACATGAACAAGGAAGTGTATTGTTAAAAATGGTGAGGATCCTTTGAGACGCCGAGGATAAAATAGGAAATAAGTTATGAGAGGTTAAAATGAGAAAATAGTTAGGACATGAATGTCTAGACTACATAAATAACCAATCTGGAAGCTGCCTTTTGTATCTGGGCACACATATTAAGTCAATTTACTGAGAATACTTTACACACGTACAGACAAAAATGGCTACGTGGATGTTTAATTTTTTATGGGTCATACTATATAAAATTTGAGTTTTGTTTTCAACAGAGGGTTGCTTTGCGATCATACTTTCGGTTTTGTAGAGGGCAAGATATGAAGGCACAAAAATAGAGAAAGTAGACATGGGTACTTACAGACAAACAGACAGCAATCGAGAAACAGAGAGATAGATGACAAGAATAGTTGGGGGAGGGGGTAGGCACAGAGAATGACAAATAAATAGAGTACGTAGAAATTGTGTAATTTGCTGGTTAAAAGTTTGTAGAGTAATTAGAAAAAAAATAATACGGCTTTTCAGGTACAGTATTTTAATTTTTTGAAATATTTTTCTAGGGTATTCCTTTCTATCTCTATTAACTCTTAGAAATTAAATTCTTTGTTAAAAAGTGAATAAATATAATCAAAGTCTCCGCTTACTTGTCAAAATAAAAATATTTTTTTTTCACCGATCTCTTTTTTTTTTCTTTTACTAATTTTCTTTCTGACTCTGAATCCAGCAAAGAATGTGGGTAAATAGTAGCCAGCTATGGCAATATAAGCCCTCCATTTTCGTGTATCTTAAATATACTCATTAAAATATGTGCATCCAATCTCCCTCCCCAGCCAGTTACTTTAATATTTCTATTTGACCAAAATTATCTAGTCTTCCTAATGGTATAATCTGCCTTCTTATCTATTTCGCCTAACTATATATTTAGTAATAACGTATACAGCTTAATTATCTCTTATGCCTCATTCTCTCTTGTGCAAAAAACAAAGCAACACATCTATTCCACTCATTTATGTTACCAAAACTATCTATTTTCTCCAGCAAACAATCGTACGACATCATAGACGCTGCGAGCAAGTTGGGCCTGATGGAGAAAGAGTACCAGTGGATTCTCACAAGATCTTGCATCCCTATCGGAGAGTACGCCCCAAAGGCTTTCACTGTCGGCATGCTGGGTAGGTTGCAAATAGCTCTTAAAGCTTTTTCCTGTTTGCATGTCGGGTAGCATGAGGATGATGACGATTAAGATTGTAATAATGCTGATTTTGATATTAAAAATTAATGATGTTATGACTAAACGGATAATAAATTATTATCATGACAGCCGTGACAATGGGGATGAGGATGATGACGATTAAGATGGTAATTATGTGGATTTTGACATTAGTAATGATATTATGACATTGACTAAACGGATAATTATCATATAAGCAGTAACAATGAGGATGAGGATGATGACGATTAAGATGGTAATTATGCAGATTTTGACATTAAAAATGAATACATGACATTGAGTAAACGGATAATTATCATGACAGCAGTGACAATGAGGATGAGGATGATGACGATTAAGATGGTAATTATGCGGATTTTGACATTAAAAATGATGTTATGACATTGACTAAACGGATAATTATCATGACAGCAGTGACAAAGGGGATTAGGGTGATGACGATTAAGATGGTAATTATGCGGATTTTGACATTAAAAAAAGGTTATCACGTTGACTAAACGGATAATTATCATGACGGCAGTGACGATAATTAAATGCTAACCTCCACTGTGTCACCAATCAACACATCCATCACCCATACTCCACCTCACCAGGTATCAGCTTCAGCTACGAGATCGATGCCATGCGGAAGTTTGTCCGCCAGGGGATGCTGGTCTGGCTGAACGCCCTGGCGAACCTGGAGAAGAAGCCCGCGCTCCTGGTCAACAGAACTATTCCTCCAGACTTCACCTGCGACTCGCCGCACACCTCCTACTGGCGGGATGGGGAGGTTATCTACAGGTCAGGGAACGTACTTAATGGGTGATTTTTTAATGAAAGTTTTTTAATGGACGATTTTCAATGGAAGTTTTTAAAGGGACGATTTTCAATGGAAGTTTTTAAATGGACGATTTTCAATGGAAGTTTTTAAATGGACGATTTTCAATGGAATTTTTAACTGGACGATTTTCAATGAAAGTTTTAGATGGACGATTTTCACTGGAAGTTTTTTTTTCGATATTTGCAATAATTCATGTCATAACATTACTGTCTATACTGTTTTGTTTTGCTGCATATACGGACCATCAAATGTGCCTTTAAAGGACAAATAAAGTCATATCTTATCTTATCTCAAATGGACCATTTTCAATGGGAGGTTTTAATAGAACATTTTTAATGGACAATTTCCAATGGACGATTCATCTAGTGGTAAAACATCAAGATTTATTCTCCTGAAAAAAAAACACAGTGCAGCTATTTACTACTCATATTGTATTTGCGCTTTCAAGTCCACGCATAAAACAATGTATGGACCTGAAGGTGTAAGATAAATTATCCACATTAGGAGTAAAGTAAGCTAGAGTACAAACGCGTTTACTTTTGCTCTATTATGTACAGTTACAATGTAAACAAATTATATGCTCTTGTTTTTTTTAGAATTGGTGGGGGGACATGGTCGAAAAGAGTGTATTTATGTAATGAGGACGGTTTTCTTAGAGTAAGAAGCATAACTATGATGTATGATGTGTACAGTAAAGTAAGAATGATTACATTTTTATATTTCCCCGTGTGTAGAGAACTGCTTAACACTAACGTGACGGACGAGGAGGAGATCAGCTTCAACCAGAACGGAACTCTTACCAGGACAGAACTCTTCGTAATGAACCTTCAGTGGCATGACGCGACCAAGGCCAGGAAGAGATGGGTCCAGGTGAGTGTGATAGCGTTTTGGATTATTTGGAATAAAGATAGAGACAAAGGAGAGTCTAGGTGGGTTACGTCCGTTAAAGATCTAGATATGTCGGCGATATTCTATACACTTACCAATCAACCCAAGAAAACCTGCTAAGCTATTTCATGGCGATGGACTGAAAACGCAATACTTGCATTACGATAGATACTAGAGAATTTGATACGATATGGTCCCTTCATGTATATCGCACTGATTCATGAGAATTCATCTTTACTTCCTTTACAACCAAAATTTGCATTAAAAATCATTTGAACAGAGAAAGCAAAGCCGTCTCCTAGAATAAATTCTGCTAGGTCTCAATAAAATTTCATACGGTGACGGGATCTCAGAGTGAGATACATGGGAGATAACATGTCACATTGTACTGACACCTACCCAAGAAATGCCTCAACTCCACACCACCTCGCTGCCCAATTCTAAAGCATTTTAGCGTTCGTTTTTTATTTCATCGACATATTTAAATATTATTTTACTTTGGACAAACGATACTGGAAACTCTACACCCAAGAAGAACAAAAAAGTGTTAAACCTGCAAAAATCTTACCATACTTTCAGAAAGGTCCATATCTGTTAAAAAAAATATATCGAACACAATTGGTGGTTACAACAAATTCTGAGATCATGTAAAGTAACCGCTTTTCAATCTACTGTATACAAACAACAACAAAAATTAAATGGTAATTTTATTTTTAACAGATTGCATTGATTAGAAATACACCGGAAGGATAAAAAGTTAAAAACCCCAAAGAGAACACTGAGATCACCTTAAATTCTTTTAACATAAGTATAACAAATTTCCCTATCCCTTTCTCTATCACTCCAGGTCGGGCAGTGGAAGCGTGACGGCCTGACTATGGATGACATCACCTGGCCAGGCGAGTCGTCCATGCCTCCGATTGGCCGCCCCAAGCGGGGATTCCTGCGCGTGGCGACCCTCAACGAGAAGCCGTATGTTATCTACAGGCAGCCGGAGGAGGACAACACCTGCGGGGAGAAAGGGCTGCCCTGTTGGATATACCCGACTCGGGACAAGGACAGCAAAGTTCCGTGAGTGACTAGTGACCTATATTCAGAAAGTAAAAACATCTGGTTTTATAGTAAAGTTCCGTGAGTGACTAGTAACCTATATTCAGAAAGTAAAAACATCTCCTGGTTTTATAGTAAAGTTCCGTGAGTGACTAGTAACCTATATTCAGAAAGTAAACATCTCTCCTGGTTTTATAGTAAAGTTCCGTGAGTGACTAGTAACCTATATTCAGAAAGTAAAAACATCTCCTGGTTTTATAGTAAAGTTCCGTGAGTGACTAGTTGGGGGGATGGGGGGGGGGGGGGTTGGGTTGGTTTAACGTCCAACAGCAGCACTATATAGGCTATATAATGTGAACGGGCCCCGAGACGGACGTCTGACAATTTTATGTGCTGCCACACACAAGATAGGGCGGGATTACTATGACTCCTGTCTCGGTCGTGAGTGACTAGTAACCTATATTCAGAAAGTAAACATCTCTCCTGGTTTTATAGTAAAGTTCCGTGAGTAACTAGTAACCTATATTCAGAAAGTTCTAATGTCTTGTCTTCCAAGTTCTATGGGCGGATGCTTAAAGTAAAAACATCTGGTTTTATAGTAAAGTGCCGTGAGTGACTAGTAACCGTTATTCAGAAAGTAAACATCTCTCCTGGTTTTATAGTAAAGTTCCTTGAGTGACTAGTAACCTATATTCAGAGAGCAAATATATCTCCTGGTTTTACAGTAAAATTCCGTGAGTGACTAGTTGGGGGTATGGGGGGGGGGGGGTGTGTGTGAGAGAGAGAGAGAGAGAGAGAGAGAGAGTGAGACTGTGAGGAGAGAGAGAAAAAACTCTCTTTTAGTTAAATGTATCGTATGTTCGAAATGCAAATACTTTACCGTACTGGATCAGAAAAACTCTCCCGCGAGTTATCTATTATATTGGAGAGAATGTATGTCCTAATTAATGTCTTTTGTAAAAGAATACCCCTATACTGGGCAATATCTTTACGTCCGCCAAAATCGTTTCACTTACGCCGTCGTATCGTCGTCGTCGTCGTCTTCCCTGACTGTTCTCAAAGTTCTAATTGCCTTCCTTTTGAGCTATTGCCTATACGATTCAAACCCAACGCTCGCCTTCAAGTGCTTGTGGTAGCTTTTCTGAGATGTTTACCGAAAAAAAACTCTGGGGCGATTGGTATTAGTGGAACAGATATTTTGGGTCAACTGAATAATATTCATTTATGTCATATAGAAAAAAACTGAGAAAGGAGTTGATACCTTTAATGCTGTCCACAACATGATAACATCTTGGATTGGCAGGCTAAACTTAGAGCATCACGGTACAACTATTACTATGAAGAGACTACTTGCTCTATATTTTTTACTATATACCATAACAGGTTGAGTAACGTGACGGAAAAGCGGTGCTGTGTGGGTCTCACCATGGACCTACTCAAGATCTTCAGCCAGGAACTCAACTTTGACTTTCATATCAAGGAGGTGGAGGACGGGAAGTGGGGAGGTCTGAGCAAGGTACCCCAATCAAGATTCATAATCATCAGCAGCAGCACTACCACCAGCGTTATCATCATCATCATTATCATCAACATCACCATCATAATCATCATAATCATCATCATCATCATCATCATCATCATCATCATCATCATCATCATCATCATCATCATCCATC
>RQTK01000559.1:292540-302788 GCA_003991915.1 Elysia chlorotica | reverse complement strand
CTCTCTCTCCCTCTCTCTCTCTCTCTCTCTCTCTCTCTCTCTCCCTCTCTCTCTCTCTCTCTCTCTCTCTCTCTCTCTCTCTTTGAAACTCTCTCTCTCTCTGTGTTTAACTCTCACTCTCTGTAACTCTGTCTCTCTTTGTTCAACTCTCACTCTCTCTTTCTCTATTTCTCTCTCTCTCTCTCTCTCTCTCTCTCTCTTTCTATCTGTTGAACTCTCTCTCTCTCGCTCACTTTTTTGTTTCTCTCTCTCTCTGTCTTGTTGCTTCTCATTCTCAATGTCTCTTTTTTTCCTACGGTTGTCTTTTTACCACATAGAAAGATTGATAGTACTACACCATCGGTAGACGTTCATGCATCCAGAGACACGCCAAAGTACTGCAGTGACTTAGGATTGGCAAACAACGTTAAACAAAAATCGTTTGGCCTCAATGAATGAATTTTAACATTTTTTCTTATTCTATCCTTTTCTTAAAGTTCTCTTATCACTCCTATTTTTTTATTTTATTTCGGCTGTTTTCCCCTTTACACTAAGTCCATAGATTTAGACGCCTAGTTCAACCTAGCGATGAATTAAGTATTTGTGGAGACATAAACCACCCTGAAACCCACCCACATGAGATTAGATTCATCCCGTCTTTTTGACTCATTTCGTTCGATAACTCGATTTATCCGATTTTAGTATTGGGCAGAACTCATGCATGATTCAAATAGCCCATCAAACTGTGGAGTCGTAACTCGGCTCATTCGATTCGACTCACAACCAATGTCCCTGATTTTGTTCAATGGTTTCTCCTTCCATTTGCATTTTTATTTTCTTCGTTTTATTTATTCACATTTTTTCAACTATTTCCAAAAAGATGTCCTTCAATTATGATAATTTGGAACTATTCTGTTGCTTGATTTAATCTGTTGTCGCCCTGATCCTCTTAATAAATATTCATTTCGGAAGATTCCTTTTTTTTCTCCTTTGCCAATCATTCATGCCTGTGCAATTCTCAGTCATAAATCAACGACTATAATGCATTTTCAGTGTCTGCAAGTCCCACTACTTCACGTATTTTGCTCTTTTGTTCAATGCTCTTTCATTGAGACGAGAACACAGCTTCTTAGGAATAGAGATAGGGTGCTTTCGAAAGACATAAATCTTTGAACCTGCATGAAATTTGGCATGACGATGTACAAAGAATGGTTTGGAAGAATCAACCCCATCTTTTTTTTAAACCAAGCCGGGGCGGTTTTTTGTTGTTGTTATTTGTTTTGTTGTTGTTGTTGTTGTTTTGGGGGGAGGGGGGTGGAGGGGGTTCTTCAAATTTAGTAGAATTTTCAAAATATGAATATCACAGTGATGAAACTATTTCTGTTGCTGATATTTTTACCTGCTTATTAAATTCCTCTTCCACGGTGTCTCCTCTGTTTCCCTCACTCTTGCCCACTCTTATAATCTCTCACTCGTGTTCTCTTTCTTTCTTTCTTCTTTCTCTCTGTCCCTTTTTCTATCGACCCCTCTACCTACATCCTCTCTCTCTCTCTCTCTCTCTCTCTCTCTCTCTCTCTCTCTCTCTTTCATTCATGGTTTCTCTTACCAACCCCACCACCGCCCTCGCTTTTATATCTTTTTAACACATTCTTATCTTCATTATAAATTTAAAGGCAGTTGCTTAACAGAATAGAAACAAGTATAACGTATTTTGTAACATTCTACATAAATACAATGAAGCGTAGCCTACAAAACATTAAAAATAATTTCATGATGATATTACAACCCACCCATTGACCAACCCCACCCCTCTTTCCTCATCCCTTCGCAGGACGGCAAGCGCTGGAACGGGCTTGTGAACGCGTTGCTAAGCGACGAGGCGGACATTGTGATGACGTCCATTAAGATCAACCCAGAGCGCAGCACGGCCATCAGGTTCTCAGTGCCCTACCTGGAGACGGGCATCAAGATCATCGTGGCGCTGCGGGCTGGGGCCATCTCTCCAACAGCCTTCCTGGGTGAGTGCCTTTTGAAGATCATATAGGCCTAGGGAGATGGAGGTAGAGAGAGTATAGGACGGTCCCAAGGAATAAGATTTGGAGGGGGAGAGAGAGAGAGAGAGAGAGAGAGAGAGAGAGAGAGAGAGAGAGAGAGAGAGAGACATGGGAGTATGGCCATCAGATTCATAGTATCTGCAGACGGGCATCAAGATCATCGTAGAAGGAGAGAGATAGAGAGAGAGAGAAAGGAGAGTAATGGAGTACCGCCGTTCTTGGTGCTCTACCTGGAGATGGGCATCAAGATCATTGTGGAGCAGGGGCAATCTCTCTTACACCATTATCTGGTGAGTGTTTGCGTCTAGGGTGGAATGGGCAAGGGAGAGAGAGAGAGAGAGAGAGAGAGAGAGAGAGAGAGAAAGAGAGAGAGAGAGCAAGAGGAGAGATTGCAGCATGATCATGTTTCTTAGTCCCTACGTGAAAATGAGCATAACGATCACCGATACCTGCCTATCTTGGGTAGTATGTTAAACGGTGATAGAAATGTAGAACTTGGACAAATAGTATGTTTGTATGGTTAACTTCGCTAGTAAGGGTTCTAAGTTAATCAACCGCTGAACGTTGTTACCCCTTTTTTTGGTTTTTAGATAATATCTGAAAATTGAATTTTCTACGCAGCATGAAGTAGGCAAATAAAAACAGATGATAAGTATAGTGCTACATTATTGTGTGTTTTACGAACCCTTATTTTCCAAAAGGATCCTATACGGAGATAGAAGGCACTAGCTGAGAATCGAACCTTTCCCCTACTGATTACAAGAACATAGGACTAATCGACTGACCCTTCAGATTCCACAGCATGACAAACACAAAAGACAGTAAATAACTCGTTAAACAACATTTTCTTCTTATTTCTTCGTCCACAAGTACACTTAGTAGGTTAAGTTTCAAAGATATTAATGTTTTACACTCCTATCAACTCTTTGATTTCATAATTTTCTCTGATTTTTTAAAACTTGTTTTAGAAGCTAAATGATTTCTGCTTTGGGTTACTTGTAGACTTATCATTACCCAAAACTGTTACATGGCGATTAAATCGCAAATGCTACAGCTCGAAACCAAAACCCTCGGAGTTACATATTGAGCTATCGACAGTTACGGCAAGCTTATATGGCTGTCTTATACTTTCTGTATTTTCCTCCAATTGGAATATTGTATGTGCACATACCAACAAGAACAAGGGGTTTATTACTGGTTTGGTTGGTGTCAGTATAATGTGACCGGCTGAGACAGAAGTCTTGATATCCTAATTTTTTGACATAAAAAGTCGTCCGACGTTTAGGTCTTGGGACCCGTCCCCATAATATATGATCCTTGTTAGAAACTTTAGTGACGCTTAAACAGGATAGACCTTATCTGCCCAAATTGCATAATAACTCATGAAAGTGACGAGATATCTCCGCTCTGCCTATGTGTGGCACCGCGTAATATTGTAAGACGTTAGTGTAGGGATCGCTCTACGACGTGGCCTAGTTGCTGGCGTGGGATGTAGAGAAACTAAGCAAGCAAGCAACCAACCAACCAACCAACCAACCAACCAGAGGTTTGATCCGCTTTCAGAACCGTTCGATTTCTTCTCATGGATAATCATCATAGTGCTGTCCGTGCACTCTGTGGCTGCCGTCATCTTCCTATTCGAGTGGGCGTTGCCTAAGAAGGAACAGGAAGAGAACTCAGGTAGCCCATGGCAACAAGGGCAGATAATCCCTGCACTGCATCCCCTCCATTCTTTCCACGCATACTGTTTTGTTTTAATCCTCGTTTCCTATCGCTGATTCATTTTATTTTGTAATGTTATCATAGAAGATGTTTTTCTTTTACTCTGTTTCCCCAGTAGAAATCTATAACGCAATACTGTCTTCCGCTACATTTATATTTTTATCATTGAGATTTTCTCATAATGAAAATTTCGTTTCCTCTCCGCCCAACCAAATTAGGGGTTGCTCTTGTAAACTTGTGTCTGTATATATTTCTTTCAGATATGTTTTCTTGGATATTTTTGTACATTTTTGCGCTCCTTTTTTGCAGGCTTACAGTGGCGAATACAATATTCTCTTTTCTTTTTTATTCATTTCTCCTAACAAAACATTCTCCATTTCTCGAAAGAAAATGTTCGCAATAGATATTTATAATCAATGATTTTCATCCTATCCTTCCTCTTCCTTCTTTTCCTATCACCCAACACAATCTGATAGTGCCCATCTAAAATTTACACTTTTTAAGTGAAAACCTTTTTTACCAGCCCCTACCCGTAATGCATTGTGTTAAAGTAACTTCATGTTGAAGAAAACAGAAAACGGGTGTTATTGATATTGAACCTCCAGGCACATTGTAGGCGATGTTTGGGATCAAACTGACATGTTGCAAAACTCCAATTTAATTTGCAAGCCCTATGGGCTCGGATGCTTTCTGTTACTCTGGAAACTTAAAACCAGAATGTTTTCCTCTGTATGCTAAATTGATTTGTGCTGTTATGTCACTCTGCTTTCTCTAAGGTTCTTTTTTAAATTAGTTTTTCCTTCATTTTCCATTTCTATTGTCCATTTGCTTTCCATCTTGTATTTAGCATTTTGTGCAAAGTAGAACTTTCTTCCTATCTTTTATCTAATATAAGCTCCTCCTTCTGAAAGTTACGTTCTTGTCCATTTTATAATTGCAGCGAAATTGCTGCTCTTTGGAGGAAATTTTTACATCTAATTTTCTTCGACGTCGTGCATTGTGGGAAAGAACCACTTAGTGTGTAGCTTACATAGACGTCAGGACTGTTTTCAGACATGTCAAGATTCCAAAAACGCATTGGCCCCTTGTGATTTCCAGGATGCTTTGGGAAGGAAATACTTCCAAGCTCATTAATCTAAAAATTCTCTCGAAATAGAAATTCTATCCAGTTTTATATATATTATATTTCTGAGTGATGTCGAGAGAAAATTAATCTTCGCCCTTCATATCGACAGAATACCACATCGGCGTGTAATATTTTCTTCACATGACGCTATCCCTATATTTTATCGATTCTGTAATCGAATTATAATCTCAAGATATGAACCCCAGGAGACGGTATTGATGCCCTGCTCCGGTTTATTTCATTAACGTAAGACAGTGCAGACCTCGCTGTCTATAATTGTTGGGTGGTTTCGATTAAGAAATAAAGACAAACACAACTGTCGGTAAATCCTATATCTTCTTAAACAAACCAAAAATTGTGATAACTTATCCTTGGAAAAAAGTTTACTTTCGCTATATTCTCCTAATAATTATTGAAAAAAAAATGTTTATTCGATCGTTCCGCATTAATTGCATCAAAGATTTAAAATTTAATTACACCCAAATTGATGCAAAAGTTTTCTTTTCATATTCTAGACAGGAATTGAAAAGAATATGAAGAGCATGAAACCATTGATCATTTCATCCTCTTCTTTTGTTCCCTGTTATGTTTTACCTCTTTTATTTCTCTCTCCCAATTTTCGCCTTTTATTATTTGTCTCACTTCTGCTTTGCATTCTCTTTCTCTTTCTCTCTCTTTCTCTCTCTCTATCTCTCTCTCTCTCTTTTTTTTTTTCTTTCTCTTTATGTCTCTCTCAATATTATTTTTATTGTGAGACACGCTCTGTCTATCTTTAATCTTAAATTAATCCTATGCATCCTTTATCATACTCCCTTTTTTATATTATAATATTAGATTTGTGTTATTTTTATTTTTAGAACGTCCACCCTTCCCACCCCTCTTTTTTTCTTCACCAACATTAGCAGGAAACATAAAAAAAATTCTAAACCTAATTTTTAATTTTCCCTCCCCTTTGTTTTTTGAATGGTCGAAGTTCTGAAAACACAGAGCTGTAAGTTCTAAATCATATGTCGCTCAAACGGGGCAATTGGGAGAGTCGAGTTCTCGCTTGAGAACGAAGATATGTTTTTTGACGGCTCATACGAAAACAAATATAAATAGTCGCGCTAGACGCTTACCCGAAGATAGCGCGGTGGAATTAGACCCATAAGACCCCACGTTCAACTCAAAGACTGTGCCGGAACTTCCCTATCTCCGTATAGGATCGCTTTGGGAATCCCCGTGAACTAAATTTATCCACGGACCAAAAACCTTTCAAAACCTCTTCTCTAAATGCAAGTCTTTTCCTCCATGCTCCGCTATCTCGCTCTCCAAACCTGGTCGGTGGACGAATGTCGGCGCGCTCTTTGACGACTACTCGGGATCAGAACCGTACGACTATGCATCATGGGCGCTCATTCTCATCTTCAGCGTGCACGCTACCGGGACGGCCATCCTCATCTTTGAGTGGCTCAGCCCAGACGGGCTCAACAGGGGGCTCACACCAATGCGAGGTAACTGAGGTAAACTCAGGGGAATAGGTTCCAAGTATAGGTAAATGAGATGAATAGATTCCACATGAATGTAACTGAGGTAAACTCAGGGGAATAGGTTCCAAATAGAGGTAACTGAGGTAAACTCAGGGGAATAGGTTCCAAATAGAGGTAACTGGGGTAAACTCAGGGGAATAGGTTCCAAATAGAGATAACTGAGGTAAACTCAAGGGAGTAGGTTCCAAATAGAGGTAAATGAGGTGAATAGATTCCACATAGAGGCAAATGAGGTATACTCAGGGGAGTAGGTTCCAAATATAGGTAACTGAGGTAAACTCAAGGGAATAGGTTCCAAATAGAGGTAACTGAGGCAAACTCAGAGGAATAGGTTCCAAATAGAGGTAACTGAGGTAAACTCAGGGAAGTAGGTTCCAAATAGAGGTAACTGAGGTAAACTCAGGGGGAATAGGTTCCAAATAGAAGTAACTGAGGTAAACTCAAGGGAATAGGTTTCAAATAGAGGTAAACAAAGTAAACTCAGGGGAGTAGGTTCCACATAGAGGTAAATGAGGAAAACTCAGGGGAGTAGGTTCCAATTAGGGGTAATTGAAGTAAACTCAGAGGACTATGTCCCAAATAGAGGTAACTGAGGTAAACTCAGGGGATAGGTTCCAAATAGAGGTAACTGAGGTAAACTCAGGGGGGGGATATGTTCCAAATAGAGATAACTGAAGTAAATTCAGGGGAATAGGTTCCAAATAGAGGTAACTGAGGTAAACTCAGGGGATAGGTTCCAAATTGAGTTAACTGAGGTAAACTCAGAGGAATAGGTTCCAAATATAGGTAAATTAGGTGAATAGATTCCACATAAAGGTAACTGAACTAAACCCAGGGGAATAGGTTCCAAATAGAGGTAACTGAGGTAAACGCAGAGGGAATAGGTTCCAAATAGAGGTAACTGAGGTAAACGCAGAGGGAATAGGTTCCGAATAGAGGTAACTGAGGTAAACTCACGGGAGTAGGTTCCGAATAGAGGTAACTGAGGTAAACGCAGAGGGAATAGGTTCCAAAAAGAGGTAACTGAGGTAAACTCAGGGGAATAGGTTCCACATAGAGGTAACTGAGGTAAACTCAGAGGAATAGGTTCCAAATAGAGGTAACTGAGTCGGCCATCCTCATCTTTGAGTGGCTCAGCCCAGACGGGCTCAACAGGGGGCTCACACCAATGCGAGGTAACTGAGGTAAACTCAGGGGAATAGGTTCCAAATAGAGGTAACTGAGGTAAACTCAGGGGAGTAGGTTCCAAATAGAGGTAACTGAGGTAGACTCAGAGGAATAGGTTCCAAATAGAGGTAACTTAGGTAGACTCAGAGGAATAGGTTCCAAATAAAGGTAACTGAGGTAAACTCAGGGGAATAGGTTCCAAATAGAGGTAACTGAGGTAAACTCAGGAGGAATATGTTCCAAATAGAGGTAACTGAGGTTGACTCGGGGGATTAGGTTCCAAATAGAGGTAACTGAGGTGAATAGATTCCACATAAAGGTAACTGAGGTAAACTCAGGGGAGTAGGTTCCAAAAGAGGTAACTGAGGTAAACTAAGGGGAATAGGTTCCAAATCGAGGTAACTGAGGTAAACTCAAGGGAGTAGGTTCCAAATAGAGGTAAATGAGGTGAATAGATTCCACATCGAGGCAAATGAGGTATACTCAGGGGAGTAGGTTCCAAGTAGAGGTAACAGGGGTAAACTCAGAGAAATAGGTTCCAAATAGAGGTAACTGGGGTAAACGCAGAGGGAATAGGTTCCAAATAGAGGTAACTGAGGTAAACTCAGGGGAATAGGTTCCAAATAGAGGTAACTGAGGTAAACTCAGGGGAGTAGGTTCCAAATAGAGGTAACTGAGGTAAACTCAGGGAAATAGGTTCCAAATAGAGGTAACTGAGGCAAACTCAGGGGAATAGGTTCCAAGTAGAGGTAAATGAGATGAATAGATTCTACATGAATGTAACTGAGGTAAACTCAGGGGAATAGGTTCCAAATAGAGGTAACTGAGGTAAACTCATGGGAATAGGTTCCAAATAGAGATAACTGAGGTAAACTCAGGGGATTAGGTTCCAAATAGAGGTAACTGAGTTAAACTCAGGGGAATAGGTTCCAAATAGAGGTAACTGAGGTAAACTCAGGGGGAATATGTTCCAAAAAGAGGTAACTGAGGTAAACTCAGGGGAATAGGTTTCAAATAGAGGTAACTGAGGTAAACTCAGGGGAATAGGTTCCAAATAGAGGTAACTGAGGTAAACTCAAGGGAGTAGGTTCCAAATAGAGGTAACTGAGGTGAATAGATCCCACACAGAGGTAATTAAGGTAAACTCAGAGGAATAGGTTCCAAATAGAGGTAACTGAGATGAACTCATGCGAAGAATATAATAGTTTCCACACTAGGGTGATGAGGTTTCGTATAGACGTAACTGATGTTAGCTCAGGGGAATAGGTTCCACAAGAGGTAAACTCAGGGGAGTTATGTTCATGTTAACACGGAGGAATATTTTCCACATAAAGGTATCTAGGGGAAACTCAGGGTATCAAGCTCAACACAGAAAGGTCTGAGGTAAATCCAGGGTAATAGATAAGAATGGGTTCTACATAGTCACACCAATGTGGTGTATCCTGGGTGAACACAAACTAGATTTCTTATGAAGCAAGGGGGGCAATCAGGGATATGCCTATTAACAATCATGATTATTTCCCATTGGATAAAAGATATCGATTTGTATCGCCAACCTAAAATCATAATAGTTTTAGGCCGTAGTTAAGTACAGGATCATTTTGCAGGTACAATATCTAGCTATTGAGTCAAGACAATTGCCAATTTTAGTATGCTTCAGAGAATGAGAGAGTGGTAAAACAAATTTCGGGAATAAACTACAGGCTTGTGGGGTAATAAAAAAGAATAATAAAATATAATGATACGAGATAGGAAGCAACAAAAATCTGCATGACAACTAGTAAAATTATTTTTAGCTTTTTTTTTGGTTTGCTTTGATTGTTCATAATTTTTTTCTTGATCAATTTACTTTTGTTTGTTGTTGTTGATTTTATTTCCCATTTAAACAACAACCACAATATATTCAACATATTTTTATGTTCTACCTCGCTATGTAATATATCTTTGCACTTAAACATCTCGTAGGATAATCAGAATGTTTTGTTTAAATTGTATTTAATGATGGTACCATGCACGGGTGATGGTTTATTTACTTTGCATGTCCTGATTTCCACAAGATTTTTTTCGCTTTTTTTGATAATGCATTACATAAATTTAACAGCTATATCCATCCTATTTTGTTAGTAAATGAAAGCTTTAAATAACTTAAATTTAAAACAGATATGATGCTTTTTTCTTACTTACCTGATTTGAATTTTTTTTCATTTAATTTCGTCTTTTTTTCGCTTTTTTTTTTTTACAAATGGGCACATACACATAAAAAGTGATGAATAAAAAAATTATGTTTTTTCGGTTTTTGCTGTTAACTTACAGTAACATAATTACCAATCTGTCAATAAATCATGTAAAGGCAAGACGAAGAATTACAACCAGTTCCAAAACCAAGATAAATCTTTGTTGATTATGAATATGGGCAGATCCTATTATCCGCTGAATACAGAAAATATTAACGCAAATTGTGTTAATTTGGCGGTAGGAGTTCATCTGTATGCCAAATTAGATCTAGATCTAGAACTACTGTGTTTGATATAAAATTAGGCCTAAGTTGATTTAAATCATATTGATTGGAATATTTATAATTGCCAGAGTGATTGTGACTAAGCTATAATTTCTGGAAAGCAGTGCATGCTAGAATATATCACTTTTTTATTGTGATTATTATTATTATTAT
>RQTK01000559.1:270213-292232 GCA_003991915.1 Elysia chlorotica | reverse complement strand
CTCTCTCTCTCTCTCTCTCTCTCTCTCTCTCTCTCTCTCTCTCTCTCTCTCTCTCTCTCTCTCTCTCTCTCTCTCTCTCACTCTCTGTATATTTCCGTATCCGTCTTGCTAACTTCCTCCCTACGTCTCTCTCCCTCTCTCTTCCCTCTCTCTCTACTCTCTCTCACCCGTCCCATAAACCTATCTCTCCTTCTCTATCTCTACCTCTTGTTCCTCCCGCTCCCCCCCCTCTCTCTCTCTCTCTCTCTCTCTTCCTTCTTCCCTCTATCTCTACCTCTTGCTCCTTCCCCCGCCCCCTATCTCTCTCCCCCCCTCCTCTCCCTGCCCCACAGAGCACCGGTTCTCCCTGTTCCGATCGTTCTGGCTGATCTGGGCTATGCTGTTCAGCACATCAGTCCAGACGGACCAGCCTAAGGGCATCGCCAGTCGCTTTCTGGCCAACATATGGGCGCTCTTCGCCCTCGTCTTCCTGGCGTCTTACACAGCCAACCTGGCGGCGTTTATGATCACCAAGGAGGAATACTATGATTTGTCCGGCATACAGGACTACAGGGTTGGTGCAAAATAGAATAGGACTTTACCAGGGTTGATTCACGTAATTCTTGATTTAATATTATATTTAAAAAAAATTAAAAATTAAAAAAAATAAAATTCAAATTGGGTGGGGCACTATGGTCTCTCTGGTATACATGACTATAGGCGTTGTTGAAAAAGCAATATTGATTTTATTGTCATTAAATTAATGAGTACTAGCTTAGACTAACCCGAATATAAGTAACCACACTCAAGTAAACGTTATTCGTTTTATATGGCATACAGAATTTTATGTTTGGTACACATGTATTGCTTACAAGATTACGAGGTAAGGGTAAAGTACTTGCGTGTACGACTTTGGTTTTTTTTCTAAATAAAGAATGATTTATCTACTTCTACTCGGCCCACAACAGAAAAATCACATACCATTCACCTCAAATCACCATCTAACTTTGATTTGGGCAATTCTTTTAGTTTTGTTTCATCTTTTCCCCTCAATTTTTTGCTCCTTCTCTGTTAAGGGCCTCCTTTTTTCATGTTCCATCTCTCTCTACTCCTTTTATGAAATAGTTAGTATCCCCCCTTCTTTCCCAACAGTTTCAAAACACCTTTTACATGACCCCGCCCTTCAGTTACGATACGATCCAAATGGTTCTTATTTCTCACTTCCTAACTCCCAATCTAAATAACAATATCCCTTCCCCCAAAAGCTCCAAAACCCCTGTTTTAAGACTTTTCCCTTTAAAATACGATACGATCCAAATGGTTCTTTTTTTCTCACTTATGATCCCCCCCCCACCTCTTTCCCCTCTCTCTCAATCTCTAAATTATGATTTGATCTCCCTTTCCCAAAACAGACCCAGAACCCCTGTTTCATGATCCCGCCCTTCAAATACGCTACGATCTTAATAGTTTTTTTCCTCACTTCCAACTCCTCACCACCCCTCCCTCCATCTCTAAATTATGATTGATCTCCCTTCCCCCAATAGCTCCAGAATCCTTGTTTCATGACTCCGCACTTTTAAATACGATACGATCCAAATGGTTCTTTTTTTTCTTACTTTCTAACTCTCTCTCTCTCTCTCCCCCCTTTTCCCTGTCTAAATTATGATTGATCTCCCTTTCCCCAACAGCTCCAAAACCCCTTTACATGACCCCGCCATCAAAGAACTACGATACGATCCAAATGGTTCTTAATTCATAATTTCTAACTCCCCCCTCCCTCATCTTTAAATTATGATTTGATGTCCCTTCCCCCAACAGCTGCAGAACCCGCGCTCTATGAACCCCCCGTTTAAGTACGCAACGATCCCTAATGGTAGCACTGAGGCGAACATCCGCGCCAACCACAAGGATATGTACCGCTACATGCAGGAGTACAACCAGCCAGATGTGGATGAAGGCATCGAAGCGCTCAAAGCAGAGTGAGTTGGTTGGATGGTTGGTGGGCGGATGGGTTGGTGGAGTACTTGGCTGGTTGGTGGTTTGGCTGGTTGAGTGGTTGGTTGATTGATTTGTTTGTGTCCAGCGTCATCCTATAGGCTAACCAGGACGACTTGGTGGAGGGCATCCACGATCTGAGAGTGGAGAGAGTTGGTTGATTGGTTGATTGGTTAATTGATTGGTTAGTTGGTTGGTTTGTTGGTTGATTGATTGATTGGTTGGTTGGTTGGATGGTTAGTTAGTTGGTTAATTTGTTGGTGGGTTGGTTGGTTTGTTGGTGCGTTGGTTGGTAGATAGGTTGGTTGGTCGGTGGGTTGGTTGGTTGATGGCTTAGTTGGTTGGTTGGTTGGTTGGTTAGTTATTTGGTTGGTTTGTTGGTGGGTTGGTTGGTTTGTTGGTGGGTTGGTTGGTTGATAGGTTGGTTGGTTGGTGGGTTGGTTGGGCGGTAGGTGAGTTGGTTGATTAACTGGGCCAGCGCCATAGTCTAGGTTATACATGTACCCCGAACGGTACCCTACCTACCCGACGTGGAGGAGGTAATTGTGGGGCTCAAGCAGAGCGAGTTGGTTGCTTGATGGGTTTGTTGGTTGATTGTTTGTATGGGTGATTACCTTATTGATTGGTTGGTGGGTTAGTCGGTTAATTGGTTGGTTGGTTGGTTGATTGGTTTGTCAGTTAATTAGTTTAGTGGTTGGTTCGTTGGAATGTTAGTTGGTTGGGTAGTTAAATAGGTGGTTAAACGGTTGGTTTGTTTCTAGAAGTCCAGCGTCATTCTCTAGACTACAAGACTTTGCAATTAAACGACGATAGCAGATGAAATATTCACGCCCCTTAGGCCTAAGATTTGTTTCTGAAAGCTCATTGGCTCTGTTTATCTGGGATAAAGCTATGATTTGACAACGGTGCAGATCTCGTTGTGGCCAAAGGATCTTTTATCGCAAGGTCCCTTTCATTTCGAACGGTTTACAGTTAGCCAGACAAAGAGAAGGGCGTCTGGCCGTATAGTAGGAAGATTCGCGGACTAATAGTCATTGGAATTTTTTTTTTTTTTTTTTTTTTTGTATAGTTATTTTTCCTTACTACCTAACTTCACCCCACCCCCTCCCCCCATCTCTAAATTATGATTTGATCTCCCTTCCCCCAACAGTTATAATACGCTACGATCCAAATGGTTCTTTTTCTCATTATCCCCTCCCTCCCTGTCTAAATAATGATTTGATCTCCCTTCCCCCAACAGCTCCAGAACCCGCGCTCTATGAACCCTCCGTTCAAGTACGCGACGATTCCTAACGGTAGCACTGAGGCGAACATCCGCGCCAACCACAAGGACATGTACCGCTACATGCAGGAGTACAACCAGCCAGATGTGGATGAAGGCATCGAAGCGCTCAAAGCAGAGTGAGTTGGGTTGGTTAATTGATGGGTGTGGGTTGGTGGAATGATTGATTTGTTGGTGGTTTGGCTGGTTGGATGAGTTTTTTTATTGGTTTCTTTATGTGCAGCGTCATTCTCAATGTGCAGCGTCTCATTAACAACAACAACAATAACAACATTAACGGCAACAATTATAACAACGTCATAAAAAGCAGCAACAAGCATGAAGCATACAATTTGACTAATTTTATTGCAACAGAGCAAACGGTTTTTTTTTTTAATGTATAGCTTCCAATAACACATACTCAACATTTCTCAGGAAAATCCAAGCTTTTATCTACGACTCTTCTGTGCTGGAGTACTACGCGTCACGTGACCCCAAGTGTCGTCTGGTGACGGTCGGAAACAGGTACGCCATGACAGGGTACGGAGTGGCTTTCCCGCCAGACTACCAGAATCCTTGGATCAGGAAGATCAACAAGGTCATCCTCAAGCTGCAGAGCAACGGTACGTAATGGGTTGTGAGGGTTCATATTTTTTTATAATATGGTCTTAGAGGTCTCTTGATAGTGCTAGTAATAGAGGAGTGCGTTATCTGTATTACATTCTCTTTTATCTGTTCTTATGGCACAAAAACTCGTTGCTATTATGAATTTCTTTTAATCGAAATTAGTGTGCCTTCTGTCCCTTATATTGCTTTTGCTTTCTCTCTCCCTCCCTCTGTCTCTCTCTCTCTCTCTCTCTCTCTCTCTCTCTGTCTCTATGTCTATGTCTCTTTCTCTTTCTCTCTTAACAACAAACCATCTCTCTATCACAGGTGAGCTGGACCGCCTCCAGAAGTTCTGGCTAGCCGGTGCCTGCGACATGAAGAAGGAGAAGGGCGTGTCTAACCGCACGCTGGGCATCCTGAACTTCACGAGCGCGTTCATCCTTCTGGGAAGTGGCGTGTTGCTAGGACTCATCATACTCATATTCGAGCACTCCTACTTCATCTTCGGGCGCAAGCACCTCCGAAAGATAGACAAGTGCGGCTGTTGCGCCCTAGTCTCATTGGTTAGTGTCGTGAAAAAAACGCATGTATTTTATGGTAGTTAGACAGGTGCAATCACAATATACACGAAGGTGGTTGTTCCTTCCTTGTTAATAAGTCACTATCATTCCATTTTGACTGTAAATAAGTTTTGACTTTAAGCAACAGATGACTTAATTCAGTTCAAATGTACGTTAAGAAAAAAGAAGAAATGTTTTGATTGGGGCCGTCCAATGTCGTAGACTGGTGTTTATATTTTTGGGATGTCTCTTTGGGGTTTTTGATAAAGATGATAATAATGAGGATCATCATCATCATCATCATCATCATCATCATCATCATCATCATCATCATCATCATCATCATCATCATCATCATCATCATCATGATGATGATGATGATGATGATGATGAGGATGATGATGATGATGATGATGATGATGATGATGATGATGATGATGATGATGATGATGATGTTGAAGATGATGAAGATGATAATAGTGATGATGGTTATCATCACTGTCATCATCATCAGTATCAAAGATAAACTTGAGCATCAGCATCATCATCATCATCATCATCATCATCATCATCATCATCTTCTTCATAATATTTAATGGTTGTAGGTGTATTAACCTGGCGTCTACATAAAATCATTCCCTCTTTGTTCAGAGCATGGGCAAATCACTGCAGCTGAAGCAGTGCGTGGACGAGGCAATCAGCAAGTACACGAAGAACAGGTGCAAGGACCCCGTTTGTGAGACCCAGATCTGGAAGCTCAGACACCAGCTGGACATGGCGCTGCTTAAGATAGAGAACCTGAGTAACTTTATGAGGTGAGGCCAGCGCAGTTTGTGTCTTTACAAGTCTGTTCGAGTTTCAGTCTGAGGAAGACCGGAATTCTCCCATTGGAATAAATTAATGTTTTCGCTTTTGGCTAGGGCGAACTAAATCGATAACTACACTGCTGATTTGTATTTATACTATATAACAGGGGTTGGTTGTACTTAAGTATAGTTCTATTTCCCAACTTATTCCAAACAAGTGAAATGCATTGCTAGAAATAATTATAATAGAATTCTTTAATGTGTGTACCAGACTATATTTCGCTCTCTCTCTCTCTCTCTCTCTCTCTCTCTCTCTCTCTTTCTCTTTTTCTCTCTCTTTCTCTCTCTCTCTCTCTCTCTCTCTCTCTCTCTCTCTCTCTCTCTCTCTCTCTCTCTCTCTCTCTCTCTCTCTCTCTCTCTCTTTCTCTCTCTCTTTCTTCTCTCTCTCTCGATTTCTCTTTGCCTTTCTCTTTCTCTCTCTATCTCTATCTCTCTTTGCCTTTCTCTCTTCCCCTGTCTTTATCTCTCCTTGTCTCCTCCCCCCCCCCTTTTCTATCTTTGCTAACTGCATATCACTCTTCCCCAGTGGGCCCCGGAGACCCCAGCTCCAGATCAAACCGTCGGCCAGCCAGGAGAGCTACGACCAGATGAGCGAGACCCGAGACAAGCGCCCTAACGGCACCAGGCGGATGCTGACATGCAGCCATACGGCAGATGTGAACCACATTGGCTTCAGAGGGGATTCTCGGAGCGGTAGCACCAACGGCGGTGGGGGTAACTTCGGCGGCCATGATGGCAGCAGAGGTACCAGTGGAGCGCCAAGGTTAAAGGCGACCAGCGTGGCACCAGCCCCTCCCCCGAGATCCATTCCAGAATCCCCGCCCCTGCCCCCTCCCCCTCCCCCTCAGCGCCAGTCATCCTCTCTGGGGAAGCACAACGTGCAGGAGACGACATTCGACGCCCGGTCCGGCATCCCAGCGGACCCCACACCGGTTGTGACCTTCAGGAGAAACGGAAACGGAAACGGAACCATGGTGGACAAGTTCGAGCGGTTCCTAGAGCGCTTTGACCGGGAAGAGGACGACTTTTCTCCGGTTCCAGAGGAGTTTGACTCGTTCCTCCCGCCTCCGCCTTTCGGGGAATCCCCGCTCATCAGCAAAGACACGTCCAAAGACTCCATGTGCGGGGACCCGGGGTACGGGCTGAGGGGTTCCCATAACGATGGAACTACGTATATGGGCTTCGAAGACCTCAGTAGTGACGGTAGAGACAGCATCTCCGGGTATGGAGGTGCATCCAATACTGGGATTGCCAGCGGGAATGCCACGTCTTCCAATGCCTCGCCGATGCATACATTGCGACGGACTCCGAGTTATACCTCAGCGGTAGGCGGCAGTCTCGATGCAGTTGCGGCGGAGCAAACTTCTCCTGATCCAACGCCGTCTAGGGTCAGACAATATGGGGGCAAGAAGTACATGGGGGTGCACAATGACACAGCTCTGTCTTGAATCTGACCAATACACTGGCACTGTTCTTTCTTCAATGAGCTGAGTTTATTGGATATTGCCCTCTATAAATAAACTGTATTATTATTCAATGTGACTGTGCAATGACACGGGTCTGTTTTGAATATGAATAGTGCAACGACATGCACCCTAATCAATTCACCACCACTGGAAAATATTTATTGTGCTTTATGCAGACGCTATACAGTCAGCACACGGCACATAGCACAATGATTTGTGGACACATGCCGTACCAAATCTCGATCTCTGTTCATAGACCATAGCATAACACTTTCTAAATCCTAGAGAAGCGGCAAGGTATCTCACGATTTTAATAATATCCTTGTCCGTCTTGGGCAACACACATCGAAACGTAAACGAACAATGCAGCTTATCAAAGCACACATGCTTGGTCATGTCGTGTTAAGCTATCAATGAAGTGTACTGCTGTTAGATCGCTGAATTCGGTTTTCTTTGGCAGACATGAGGTTAACGAATGGCTCATGTGATATGCCATGACAAGGGTTCGCCTTGAAGCATTATGGAGCATAATATATGTCTTGGTCTTGACTCTTCCTATCTCATAGACACATGGAAGAATGTTTGAACAGCGAAAAAAAGACAAAACCAATGTGACTTGTACACTTTCCTACGAGCATGGGTAAATGTGTCACAGATCTTTAGCCTTGTTTGAAGTGTAGCGTAAAAAGCACTGTCTGGCATGAAATATATGCCACATTTTTTTCTGGGCTTGACAATAGGATGTTTCCAATAATATTACTACAATACAACCTATCTACAACTAGTTAAAAGTTTATCAACTTATGAGGAACCGAACTACTCGTGGGGGCGCAAAAGGTCCGAGTTCGAGCCCTGGCGATTGTGCTCCCTACTGGTTGGGTCGGTGTCAGTATAATGTGACGGCTGAGACAGGAGTCATGGCATCCCCGCCCTGTCTCGTATGTGGTAGCACATAAAATTTTCATACGTTAGTCTTGGGCCCGTCTACAATATAGCCTATATAGTGCTGATGTTTGACGTTAAACCAACTAAAAAACAACATCAACAAGCCCCTCGTGGAGGATTTCTTACACTGATGGAATATGGATTTGTAAATTTATCGATGTGGTTGTACGTGGGTGGTTGCAGAAAGACACTATGATTGGTCAAATTCAATGAAGAAATTAACTATTTCGCGAGAAATCTTTATGCTGGGTAAATTGAATTATTTTGTTTAATTTTTAAGATAATATCCTGAGTGGTTCTTGAGATATCACAGATTTTGAAAAGGGGTGGAAATCGTAATAAAACAAAATGAATTCAAAAATGAGTTACAAAACTGTTTTACTGCTTAAGAGCATGTGGGTCAGGTGAAATGTACCTTATATAATCCTACATGTTATGTTTTGCTCTTACATTATTATAAAATATCTAAGAAAAGTATAACTTTGACAATACTACATTTTCGACTCCTGTAACGCAGATTGCTCCTAGTTTAAATCCCGTCTTTAAACTTATATGTCTTTTCTATAATCACACGCAGCCACTTTTTGTAATACCTGCTGGAGTTCAAGAGTACAAAACCTTAGAACCTGCCTACAAGATATAAGATAGTTATGTCGCATTTTATAAGGTATGCAAACAAAATTGGAAAGTAAAAGTTTGAGGCTCTGTTAAATTACAGCTGAATTATACCTAGCTTCATCGAAGCCAAATAAAAGCTCATCAACTGTTCAGAATAATAAGATATTACTGAATAGTGGACATTATTACTGTTAAATCTTTGAATGACTTTTATACTTTTAGAATGTTTCTACGATCCATTTTCAAACCTATACTCAAAATTTTATTGAACAATTCATTCTGGATGCTGGTATCTGTGAGGCAGCAACGCGTAACGAAAGTTCACCCAGCCATCGATGCATTCATCACCTTGTAATCAAGTTGTTTAATCATGCATTTCATACAACAGAGCTCCCAAACAAACTCTAAAAAGGCATTCGCACGCACCTTCTTGTATTATTTATGGCTAAAATTAAACCTTTGAAAGCTGCATGTGTTGGCATCTCTGAAAAATGTAGTATACTAATGTATAGTCCTTTCCTGGAAATTAAAATCTTTACAAAGATCAAACTAGATCACACATTCAAACAAAAGAACAAATTAGACGGGTTCAGCATTCATTGCGGAGCTTGGAGGAATGGAAAAATGCGCATGATTTCATGAAAATCACTTTATACTTCATTAATTTTTGAAGAGCTGAGAAAGAAGCATAATTTGATTTATAAGGGTCAAAAACCGAATTATTTTAATAGAAAATAATTATTATCTTTGCATCATTCATTTTAATACTTCCTACTTATAAAATCATGAGTCAAATAAGTACAAAGGACCCAAAAGATTCCAAAGATTAAAACAGAAAAGTTCACTTTGTCATTGCATAAAACTATTCAATTACATTTGTCTCGACGGTGCAGGGTAATTTTAATATTATTGTAGGCATGGAATGGAAAATGCTTGTCAATATTGTATTTTTATTTTCACAATAATTCGTACGTAACGTAAATTATGTATGAATCTACCAAAAAATCCATTTACTAGTGAATGGTTGGCGTTAATAAGACCTTTTTAAAGAGAACATAGACAACTTGTATGTTTGTCTATAATAGTGATGCCGAAATAAACAACTGATAAATGAAGGAAATCTGTTCAAGTGGCCAAGAATTATTTTATTTATGAATTTGTTTCCCTTTCAAGAGCTAAAATGATGATTTCCAAATGTGCATGGGTTGAAATCGGAGCACAATGATTTTCCTCTTTGAGAACAGTAAGAATGTTGCCCTTTCGTGATAATTTATGATTTACAAATCTTTGTTTACCACATTTCTATGATTGTTATGTGAATCACAATCATTCTATGAAGAGAAAGGTAGTACAAGGTAAATCATAAGTTGTTTTATCAGCTTGAAGTGTTTAAAAATGAATGGATTCTCCACTGTGAATTGTGTGTGTTTTAGGTAAATGTACTTTTTAAGTTCCTCGTTGGTAAAAACAAGGGTTTTTATGTTTCTTGAAGATAAGGTACCAAAACATAGATTTCATACTTTATTGATTACTCTTGAGGAAATCGAAATCGACATGCCCCTTTACATAAATAAGTAAAGAAAGAAAGAATACGTATACATTGTGTTTAATGTCTAACGGAAATACAATACACGTGTAACAATGATTATGAACAAATCACTTAGTCATAGATAAAATAATCTACGGCGCATCATGTCTTGTTTCCGACTTGATCTTTTGTCTTTTATCAATACCCTCTGTGGTCGTATAGTATCATCATTGTAAGGGAACCTGAAAGATGTAAAGTAAGAAGACGGATTGTATATTCTTCTTTCACAGAAATTTGTTTCGTTTTACGGGATCCTCATTAGGAGAGTAAAGATAAGAAACTTAGAGAAATCTTTTTTATCTTCTTACATGATGAATTAATGTATTCGTGTCAAGTCTCAGCGTGTAAGTTACACCTATTGAGCTATTATAGTAACATTGTTAATTAACGTGTATCTTATTCAGCATTAATAAATAAGGTTCAGGTTCAAGAGGACAAATGATCTACTGTCAATACTTAGCTTTATTGTTGTTCCTAAGAAAATTTGAACATGTACACACTTTTTCTTAGTTTTGATAGTTATGTGTATGAGTGCGTGTTTCGAAAACAATTTAAGTGGCAATATTATAGAATTTCATATAATCTGACTGGTACGAGCCTTGCTTCAATTATGGAGTATGAATAGAGTATGAGTGTTATTTAAGAGGCGCATGTTTTAGTGGCATAAGATACAGGATATCGGTTCTGGGGGTCAGGAGTTAAAACATTTGAGGGATGTGTGTGTGTATATATATATATTAGTGCTGTATGCCTTGTGGGAAATTTGTATTTGTCTGCATTGGTGAAAATATACAAAAATGTGTGTTTTGATTTTTTTTTGGCATATTGAATATTCTTGTTCTTTGAAAATGCATTATTTATTTAAGTCATAATCCTTAGTGCCCATTTTAAAAAACAATTTTAAATGTTTTAACAACTGAACTTTTTCATTGCGAAAAAGACAGTTAATGTATGTATGCTGTGTGAGGATAAAAAGTGCAATATTTCAATATATTGTAGACATACAGCAAACTGCGATATAATGACAATGTAAAGTGACGAAAATACAATCTTAAATTATCTTTAAAATTTCATACAAATCTCGTATTAATCATATTCAGTGATTCGAACCTCGGTCCTCCTGTTTGTAATCATATTCAGTGATTCGAACCTCGGTCCTCCTGTTTGTAAATCTAGAGCGCTACCGGCTTACCTATCTAGTGTCAAATTTTAATTTATAATACACTCAGTATTGTTTTCATCTGATCTAAAGGATAAAACCAAACACATTCTGTAGTGAACTTTATGTTATTTATCTTACAAGAGAATAGATTTTAAGCTCGACAACCTTGTGGCGGTTCTCTTTTTTTATTCACACAAAACCATAAAAAAAAGTCAATAGAAGAATTTCTGGTTTTCTAGTTCCCAATAACAAAAACCAATCATCAATTACATTGCAATATAATTATCAATGTCTCTGTAACCCAGATTTTTTCCATAAATTAATTTAGTGGAAATGAGTTTGTTATTCTTACCTTGAAATAAAGATTTCTTGTTTGTAAACGATCATCTCGTTATTTTTCTTTAAACATTTTTATGGTTTCATACATACCTGCTAAATGAGGCTCGTTGCTTGAAGTAAATGAAATGGAATAACAGCAAGAGAAATAAAAAACAGCATCAACAACAGTTAACAACAATGATAAACAACGACCTTGATGAGCACCAAAGACACAGGTTTGTAACAAAAACAAAATAATCACACTGAAACATCATCATGTATGGTAATAGTTGTAGCTTTGGCGCTTCCAACAATAGAAACATGCAGATGGTGATGGTGATGATGATGATGATGATGATGATGATGATGATGATGATGATGATGATGATGATGATGATGATGATGATGATGATGATGATGATGATGATGATGATGATGATGATGATGATGATGATGATGATGATGATGATGATGATGATGATGATGATGATGATCATGATGGTGATGATGATGATGATGATGATGATGATGATGATGATGATGATTGGGAAAGGAAGGTGTAGTAGGCTGAGGAGAAACATATTAAGCATGATGATAGTTTTATTGCTTATGTAAATATTGAGGAATATGGTGACGACGATAATAATGCTGACCCAAACCAATTAACCCTGGACATTCAATATTCTCAAAAAATGGCTTTCTCTTGAAACATCTTAATTCTGTTTTTAGCCTTCTCTTTATCTAGTATCGTTTGGAACGCCCAAAATTATGGAATTTACAAGAGAGAATAGAGAGGATAAAAAGTCTACCTTCATGCGACTCAAGTGTGCAAAGTGGATCTATCGCCTCCTGGAGCCATGTCATCACCTTATAACTAATACAATGTGTGTAGATGGGAGAAAATAAAGGAAATCACGAACAATACACAGTGCAACGAGAAAAAAGGACACACTTTGTAGCTGTCCTTATCTTTTTTAATTGTAGCTGGTCTTGAGCATCAATAACTGGATGAGGAATGAGTTCACAATGCCTTTGGTTTCATATATTGGTCTGATGGGTTTTTCAATTTCCTTCATGTATGCTACGTATTATAAGAGTGAGAGGAAGTGTGGGATGATAAGCTTAAAAATCTAAGATAGAGATATAAACAAAAGGAAGAGGTGTAGTTAGTAAACCATTGAGATAGATAGAAACAAAAAGCTTAAGAGAGGTATACGGGGAGATGGAGAGAGGAGAAGAGAGAGCGGCTGGGTGGAGTGAGGGATTGGAGATAGAAAGAGGAAAACTTATAAAAAGGAAACCAAGAGATAAAAAAGAGTTTAATTTATTTTTGTTTCCTAAACTTTAAGCAACAGTATGAAAGAAAAAGTACGCAAAAAGAACTGTGTACGCAATGGAAAAGCTTGGATAACTGCCAAAGTATATCTTTATTTCCATCATACGCAAAATCGTCGGTCAAACAATAAAAACTCTGTATTGACATTGTGTTTTGTCTTTTGGCTTATTTTTAGCTATTGGCACAGTTACACGCATTGATCCCATTGACGTCTGATTCCACATCTGTTACTTGATGTTCAATAGACTATAAGGTCGCACTAAAAAAGGGTTTGTTTCTGATGTTTAGCGTCTACCACCAGCATTATGTAGGCTATATTGTGGACGGGCCCCAAGACTAACGTTAGTTTACGTGCTGCCACACAGAGACAGTGCGGTAATACCAGACTATTTTTCAAACGATCACAGTATATACTGCCTCCAACTCAACCAGTATCAAAACAAGGGTTTAGAATTGATAAACACTAGTAGGGGAGGGTGAAAAACAAGACACAAAATAAAAAAGTGCAGTTTTAGTTACATAATCTCAAAATAGGGAACTAGAGAGATGGCACAAATATATTAGAGGGTGTAATTGCATTGGAACAAAAACAGCGGGAGAAGACAAAGTAGACGAGGTGTTGGTAATGGTATAGTTTGACTTGAGTTGCATTGTTAACGTCCAACGTCAGCACCAGGAATATGTATTGAAAGGGTTCCAAGAGTAATGTCTTAAAGTTTAACATACTCTTGCTACACAGGTTCAGTGCGTGGAAAACATGGCTCATGTCACAATCCGTCACATTATACTGACACCGAAGCAATCAATAGGAAACGAAATAGGACATATAGACTTTTGACCAATCGTGAGTTTCAAACCATCACCTCTCGATTGGGAGATTAACGCTCTTCGACTAAATTCAGTGCGCCTCCTTGTACTATGTGTTTTAGAATGTATAAACATTATCAGGAGATGATACAAATAGAATGATTATAAAGACAAAAATTTCTTTTACGTGATTTCAAAATCTATTGAGATAGCAGAAAGAGCATTAAAGGAAGCAGTTTCAGGCAAACTAAAAACAGCGGTATACTTGATGTAGAATCGGTGGTTATGGTAGAGGTAGTTGAGGTGACAGTGGTAGAAGTAGTAGTAGTAGTAGTAGTAGTAGTAGTAGTAGTAGTAGTAGTAGTAGTAGTAGTAGTAGTAGTAGTAGTAGCAGTAGTAGTAGTAGCAGCAGCATTAGTAGTAAAAGTAAAAGTAGCAGCTGCTGTTGTTATAATACTATTAACACTAGCAGCGTCAGCAGTAGTAGCAGTATTAATCTATATCAATAAACTTATATAATTATGTGAATTTTTTTTCTTTTGTTGATGGTCCTTGTCTCAGTATTGCTATTTCTTTTTTTTTTTTTTAATTGACAATGATCTCTCTACGTTGGAAAGAGGTTGTTTAAAAAATATTAAAACTTTTAGTGTAATTATTCAATAACAAAATAACATTATGGAGGGGAAAAAAACTGTTAATTTGTTGTGACCAGATTTGGATCTGTGTTTACACTTTTAGGTGATTCTAGACATCAATAATCTGCCGCCAAAAAAACAACAACGGGCATCTAACTTCCTGTTGATGGTTACATTCGACTAATCTCTCCATAAAAATCGCTAAGCAGTATTAAAGACAAAGAACAGCCATGCTCAACTTGCACTAAACATAGATTCTAAAGAGCGGTGTTGTGTTAGATAAACTGTCTGTTATATCGCCAGAAAATGTAGGGACGCAAGTTTTTTTTTTTTTACTGACAATATTCTTTGTACGTTGGAAAGAGACTATTTAAATAATATTAAAACTTTTAGAGTCATTCTTACTTAACAACATGACATTATGGAGAAAAAACTTTAAATTTGTTGTGACCAGATTTGGATATGTGTTTACACCTTCAGGTGCTTCTAGACGTCAATGATTTGTCGCCGTCTATAAGAAATGTTTATTTCACTTTGGTTCGATATCAAATCGTGCTATCTTTTAGTTTTAATTAGTTTGAGATGATAACACTGAAATGATCTTCCCAAATTCGGTCATCAGAATTAAAGACAAAGAACAGCCTTGCTCAACTTGCACTAAACATAGATTCTAAAGAGCGGTGTTGTGTTAGATAAACGTTCTGTTATATCGCCAGAAATGTATGTAGGGACGCAAGCGGCGGTAGAGAGATACATTTTTTTTTACCGCAGAAAACGTCTAACTTTTGGATCAAACTTTAATTATCAAAGTGTTATATATATTGTTTGATTATTTTTTTTATTTTTTTTTTTTAATATTTCTAGTGAACCTAGGGAATATAGATCAGCGATTTCTTTATGGCTGGGCTATTTTTTTTTTTTTAAAAAAAAACTACAAAAAAAACTACGATACAGTTGAGGGAAATCAGATCAATTATCGTGGACAGCAAATGAGATTATCTCCATCTAATTCCATCTCCACCTATTTCCCATGAAGTCACGCCCGTTCCTCTTAATTCTCTGTCCCTAGACATATTAATATTTTATGTATGTATGGACTACACTCAGATGTGACAGGTAATTAAAGCAATGTATTAACCTGTCAGTAAATACATTGATCGCCCAAATACTGTATGTGATGACCTTCGCAGATTTTGATTTTTACTTTTTAAATGGCAACGATAGCGTTTCCCTCCTACACCAGCCCTAACGTCATTACAATACTAAATACATCACCACTGATAAAATTATGACAACATACGCGTTTTATTTTATGGCGATGGTACCAGGACTCAATACTGTACTCAGATGCTGCGTGATAGAAAAAAGAGTGAAGAAACAAAGCGAAGTAGGCTACTTTCTAACTACAGCTGTGCAGTTAAGTTAATTGTTAAGTTAATTTCTATGTGTGCAGCTGATACTCACTTTCTTAAGCTCTAAACAAGGCGAAGCACTAACTAATAACAGCCAGTGAGTCACGTTAATTTATCTGTTTCTGACTTTTATTCCGCTTTGCGTGTTTTTAGTTTTAATAGTCACGTTCTTAACATATAAACAAAATGAAGCAGTAAAAGGCGTGGAGTTACGTGAATTTCTCTTTCTGTAAACGATATTTAGCTTTCTCTGTGAATAGCTGTGATACCCAGGTCCGTATGTTCTAAACAAAGCGAAGCACTAACTAATGACAACCAATGAGTCACGATAATTTATCTGTCTCTGACTTTTATCCCGCTTTGTGTGTTTATAGTTTAAATAGTCACATGTAAACAAAGCAAAGCAGTAACCAATTGCAGACATGCAGTTACGTTAACTTATCTTTCTGTGTGTGCAGCTGATACTTGCGTTTGTGACATCTAAACAAAGCGGCGCATTAAGTAGATCTAATTCTGACTATGGATTTTTACCACGCCTCGCCAACTCACAGCGGGAAGAAAACAATGTCGGGCATTGGGAAACATTTCGGTGTGAGGTTTAGTCCAACTAACTCCGCGGACTACAGACGAAGTGTCGAGAGCCTAAGACATAGCGTGGACCGTTACCAGGAGAGACAGGGTAAGTTTCCTTTCTTTGTTCCTTGTGTTATCTTTGCTGTTGTTGAAAAGGAAAGTCTATTGCATAATTTATATCGCTGTTTTCCATTTGAGTGTAATTTTTTATTTTAAAAAAACCCACTACAAATAGATGAGAGAATATTCAACCATGATCATTATCATCATTATCATCATCATCATCATCATCATCATCATCATCATCATCATCATCATCATCATCATCATCATCATCATCATCATCATCATCATCATCATCATCATCAGCAGCATCAGCAGCAGCAGCAGCAGCAGCAGCAGCAGTAGCAGCAGCAGTAGCAGCAGCAGCAGCAACAGCATCATCATCATCAACAACAACAACATATAAAATATTTCCTGTTATCTATACCACAACAGATTTAACAGTAGGCTACAATAACTCACCCTGATATAACGTGTTGTGGTGAACTTGGTATAATTAATTATTATTACTGGTCAACTAACACCATTTACCGCTCACTGATACTTTTGAAAACAAGAATAGTTGGTGTTAAATTTATTAACAATACGTGAAGTTTCATCCCAGAGCAAACGTTGATGTTGATATCTGAACATAAATACACCAGATAGCTCATTCTATAGAAGGATGGTATGAAGAGCAAAAAAGTCCAATGTTCAATATTAAGTAGCCCCATATATTTTTCTAAGCTATGGGAACATGAAACTAATAAAATTAACTTTCGCTTCTTTTTTTCTTTATTGTTTAAGTTATTAATATTCATAACAATTATTATTTAAAAAAAAAAACATTAACCGTTTTGTTTAAACTTTGCTAAACGTAAAATGAAATAGACACTTAAGTTTGTTTATTAATTTCGTAAAATGGGGAACAAGGTAGACAAGCTGTTAATTCGATCGGACAGCCTTTTTTTCCTACAGGGTTAACGAAACATGTGAGTATATTTGTAACGAGATAGATATGATATAAATCACAGCATCCCTGCACTTGTCTCCTTGTGGTCGCCGTATAGGTTCTCCCAGGAGAACCTAGGAGACGTTAAACCCGGACAGTGGGAGAGAATTCTCTCCCTCCCTCTATAGAGAACATTGTCTCCTTGTGGGGCGAAAACGTGCTCTATTCAAATGTTATACTTGGAACCAGTCCACCAGAGAGAGGGTCTAGTATCTCACGCGGATTTTCAGAAAACAGCTGATTTTGTAGCGGGCAGCACTGGATTTGAAACTCGACCTACTCAGTGCCGACCACTACCTACTGAGCTATCTAACACATTTTTCAATTGTAACCTTATGATGAGCTGTTACATCATACATGACGACAGGCCCAACAGCTCAGGAATCGAACCTTTAGCCTGTTGTTTAACACCCCACAGCTCTAGCAACTGAGCTATACGGCGTTTTTATTTCCTCGCATCTCTTTCGGATATCGAAAATATCAAACTCGAGGCCAAAGTTTACCATTGATTTGTCACGTCATAAATCCCATTCAATGGAAAGCTACGTCCTTTTTGGCTCTTGTGGATCTTGGCCTGTTTGTGAGAACGCGAGCCTATTCGGTGTAGATATAGATAATCTAGATCCAAATCAATTATTATTGTTGTGGACTTATCGAATGCATAGATCTGTGACGCACAGCAGTAGGGCGATCAATTCACGATAACTACGAGGTATTGTTATTGTATTAAGATGTAATAAATAGACGCTCGCTTTCTTTGCCTTTTTCTTTCACTTTTCTATCTATAACTTTATGGTTAACATAACTTCGTCGTTAAGTTATGAGTGGTTATTTCGAGACCTGTAGTTTTATTAAAAGTCAATCAAAATATTTTTGTCTTTTCATTATACTGGATGATTATATTTTTACGGTAATAAAGTGGGTTTAGTCTTTATCATATCAATATGCTTCGTAAAATAATAACTATAATTATTACTCGATCTTTCATAAGGTACCGCTTATATCTATAACCATTAAAACTACTGAAAATACAAAGCCTTAGTTAATGTGGGATCCGATAGGCGACACCCTTTAAACCCCCACCACACTCACACCCCACAAAAAAAAATTCATAGACACAATAAACAAAAAGATGAGAGATGCTGGTCTATCCTTTCAGCCCATCATTGGCTTAGAAGTATTTGATTCTATGTCCTGCCTGTTTTCAATAAAGTTAGGACAATGAAATGGAAGTGCTGAGTTGACCCAATGCCCATCAATCTACGGGTTCATTGATAAAATGTAAGTAAATTCCATGAATGTTAAAATTAATTTTATGGACATATAAAATACTTCAATGGCAGATAGATTTCTAATAGACAAACAGGATGTCGATAGGTTCAATTTGATTTAAAAGAAGACAAGTTGGTTACTATTGGAAGGATAAAAACAAACAAAAAAATTGTTGAGATAGCTTTTTGTCTTACATGTGTCCCAAACAACTCTGTAATTTTATGGAGGCGGTAGAACTGCGGACCTCACGACAGTCCAAGATAAAAACAACTTAGCAACCGGCGCTTAAAAACTGGAAAAGAGGAAAAAAAACTAAAAATGTATTTCGACTCTGATTTCTTCTATAGAGAATTTTTTCTTCTTCTATGCAGCACCTCTTAACCTTAACTTAACACACATGTCCTTGAGATGTAGCCCATCGCAAGGACATAATTCTTGTGGAAAATATCCCACTTTATGGTTATATTTTCTGAAGTAACCCAGCAACTATAAAATACAGGGCTTAACGCAATGTGGGTTAAGCTGTGTACACAAATAAATAATGCTGGCGAATAGAACTAGGACACATTGATTGCGATTCAGAGGTAAAAGTCAATTTGCTATGCAGTATGTAACCTTTGGTTGGTTTTACGTCCCTAGGGTGGACCGCACTAGCTTACATTTTATAATCATGGTCTTCTTGTTCGCCAGTTCAGAGAACTACCAACACAGCCGCCATGGTGGACCGCACTAGCGTACATTTTATAACCATGATCTTCTTGTTCGCCAGTTCAGAGAACTACCAACTCAGCCGCCAGGCGCTCTTCCTCCCATTTTACTATGTTATAATACTAAGTTCTATATCCGCTAGGTTTTCCGCGAAATTCTATAAATAAACAGTGGTCTCAGCTAGGAATTGAATCCCGGAACTCCTATTGTCATTCTAAAGCTCTACTGACTGAACCGCCAAAATGAGGGTCTGTGTAATACTGTTATCCAAATATAGATACGCCAATAAGAGAGATATTTAACCCTCTCGCGGGATACATACACGTAATTCAGAAACACACACCTTCATGCGTCTACACCGTAAAGCATAAAATGACATAACATTGCCTACCAGGTGTTTTATATAGGTCATATCAGATCTTCCGTTAACAATCGATTGTTATGACGTCATATTAAAAAAATTATTCTCTACAAATCCAAATGTATTATCCACAATCAGTATTATGAAGTGTGCCATACTGAAAGGAACTTTCTCTACAGCTCATATACTATCCATGAAAAGCAAAGGTAGAAGAACCTAATTTTCGTATTGAAAAGGTTGCAAGTTTAAAAACAAGTTAATGTTTCTCGATGATTTTTTCAATAGGTCAAGAAATTTTCTCGACATCATGGAAAAACAGAAGTTCCTTCTCTCGGATTACGGGCTAACTTATAGTGGATTTCGTCTGCGACCTGACACCGACCATGCACGGCGATAAGACTAAAGTGAACAAGTTCGTGAAGGAGTTGACGGTTTCCCTGTGTCAGGGCATCTCCCAGTGTTCCAGGTTCGCCCAAGCCATGTTCGAGCCGGACGTTCCCAGCAGCCCTCCGCCGGATAAAATGCCTTCTTCCGTTGGAAAGCACCGCTTCCGGAGTCGGAGTTTTCCTGTAGATGCATCATGGGAAGAGATGTACGGAGATTTTTACTACTACTATCCTCACAAGTTTGTCAACAACGTGCTGCAGTGTAAGGTTTCCGTATATTTGTTGTTGCTGTTGTTGTTGTTGTTGTTGTTGTTTGTTGTTGTTGTTGTTTTTATTATTATTATTATTATTATTATTATTATTATTATTATTATTATCATTATTATTAACGTTTGATTTTGTTTGAATATTTTTTAGTCATAAGAAAAGTTACCCACGATAATTTGTATTTAGATACCATTGAGTTTCTTTAAGTAGGCTTAATTTTAATATATTGTATCCTCTGATTTTACAATCGACCACGCATTCAAACAAAACGGTTCAGTGTACGCGTTAAATTTCGAGCACTTAAATTTGGAAAACAAAACGTGTTTACATATGCCATGTTCGTCTCTATCCGAAAATCTGCTACTTTTAGACTTCCGTCATATTGGTGCATTTTATTGTCTTATGGATAAGAGTTTTCTTCTCAAATTTTGGCTCAAAATGCTCAAATGAGATAAATTGAGGCTGTTTGCATAACTTTAAGGTTATGCCCACGTAAATCAATGACACTTATTTAATGCATCGTACATTTTTGTAGAATTGTATGCAACTTCGCTAAAAAGCCTTTACCGTAATCAATTTTGGACCTAGCTCTATTATAATAAGACTAATATTATTGTTGTTGTTGTTGTTATAACAATAATAATTATGAAAATTTATATTAATTTTAACTATTGATAAGTACTAGATTTCTTAGGGTTTATCGGAAAATCGTATACAAAGACGGCTCTCTAGCTGATATTCGAATTACAGAAATCATTTTTGCAAGTCAAGAGCACTGCCGACTGAGCTGCTAGAGCCGCCTGAATTAGCTACTTCATTGACTAAATTATAATCCACAATGCTAGTGACTTACGATTTCCAATCGCAATAATACCGAGTATAAATCTGTTCATTCCTTGACAGAATAGATTAGTTTATTTGTGGCAGCTTTCGAGATTACATATTAAAATGACTACGCGCTTTCACTGCATATATTACTACAGTACCTGCACAGGTTTGTTTACAACTAGCTGCAAAGTACGGCCTCGTCCTTTGTTTCTATACATTATATATTTTAGATCATCGCACTAATGGGGTAGTATGATAGTGCACTAATTATAGAGTACTGGTTATTGATTTTATTTTAGCTAGATGACCAAGGATTGTCTTGTTAATGATCTATGTACCAATTGATATGACCTCAGTAAATAAAAACTTATAAAAATTCATTATTTTGAATATCATTCTGTTATCATGGTTTTGTTGGAAAGTCACTTTGAATAGACATTTAATATCGCGTACACTATGGCCTGTGCCGTTTAAAATGGTGGATCACCGTCTTTTATGGCTTGCCCCGTATACAAAGGTTCTCTAGACTGAAACTTCATTTATTCGACGTGTTAATAACGTTTACATGGACTGAAGAATTGGAAGACTTGGAAAATGAGGTCAACAAGGCAAGAAAGGATGCCGAAGAAAACCCAAGCTTAGACAGCAATATAAAACTAAAAGAAACAACCGCGAGGCTCAGCAGAGAGACAATATCAACCCAGAGAAAAGGATGGCAAGAAAAAACAGCAAGCCTCAATCTAGAAAAAGACGGAGGCAAACTATGGAACCTTATGGCAACTCTGAACGGAGAAAAAACAAAAACAGGGCCAGTAATCCTAGAAAAAGAAGGCGCAACAGTGATAGGCAAAGGAGCGGCAAATCTGTTCATCAAACAATATGCAGATATTAGTGATATAGAGATAGACAAAGACAGAAGAAGACAAGTCAACCTGGACATACAAGAACTTAAAGAGGTATCACATGGCCAAAAAGACATTGAAATGGACAGACAATTTACACATGAAGAACTAGAA
>RQTK01000559.1:247354-264854 GCA_003991915.1 Elysia chlorotica | reverse complement strand
ATTGCTAGTATAATTTGAATATCGGACACCTTATTTAATTTTTTGAATCCGGCTTATTACATAGGCATAATAAACTAATTTTTAAAACACAACATTCTGCAACTTCAAATAATATAGTTTATGTTGAAGTGGCGACGTACTGTGAAAGGAGTATAAATAGACTATGATTTATCACGCTTTAGGGACATATCAGTACAAATACAATTATGTGTATTATTGTCTAAAATGAAAGGAATGTATAATATTTAGCTGTATATATCACGGCTTAATTTTAATTTAGATTTTAGACTATGAATGGTCGACAACCCAAAGACATTACGCAGCCTGTAGAAGATAAAGATATTTTTACAGGTGATAATAGAAGGTATACGTTTAACAATGTGAGATAAAGAAGATCGTTTAATACTTTGAAATGGCTTTTCAGCAAAACCCGGATCTATTTCATTTTCAAGTCACCCTTCGAATTTGTATTGCATGATAGCTACAATTAAAAATAAGAATTTTGTTAAGGAAAACAATACTGAACTCATAAAATTTTTACAAAGTAAAAATAGAAACGATCCATCGATTTGGCAATGCATAGAGCCTTTATGATCAAAATTTTAAAGATTCCCACCCACACGCTAATATTTCACACCCACACACACACCCATTAATTAGCAAAAACTATTTCAACTTTAAATTCAATAAATAAAAAGGAAAAACTAAATAAACGGAACCACGCTTCGTAAAAATCTTTGTCTGTTAAGATTAATTTTATTCAATGAAAAAGGTGGGAAAAGAAACAAGTTCATCAATGTTCACAAAATTAATAGCGTATTGATTTCCTCAAACGCCCAATTATCGCCTGGTCTGAACTTCACAACTCGACTTTTTAGCGGGAAAAAAACAACAAAATAACAACAGCAAAAATAAAACATCAGCAAAAAAAATGAAAATATAATTGGAAATATGCCCGCTTGGGTCAAGTTGATGAGGTCGTCAGATAAGTCTGGATTGATTTTTTTTAAAACATCCTAATAAACCGATGGCCTACTAGCTTCACTAATCATTGGGAGGTTTACCTACAACGTGAGCCGTATTGGTTACTGTAATAGTCCTAGATTTCCCATGCAATAAGAAAGGTGATGGCAGAGTGCAGGTTCAATTCTTTACAGACGGCTAAACAGACCGGTATGTAGTGTTCATTGACTTAAAATAGATAGAGTATCACTGGTACCGGTAGTGTTGTATAACACGTAGGCTGCTAACGAGGAAAAGGTCCATGGTTAGAACCCCAGCTGTGCCATGGTGCCCCTGTATAATGAATAAATCTTTGGCAAACTTAGGAAATGTTTTTGTGTGAGGGAAGTTCCCACTGCTCTAGGTTCCCAAGATGAAGGGCGACGGGTCCGAAGACATCAAGTCTGGCAATTTTGTCTTGCTGCCAAACAGAGCGGAGATACAATGGCTTCTGTCCCAGCTGGTAAAATTAAGCGTGCAGCAAGCCAACTAAGCCTAGTAGAGAACTAATAAGGGGTGGAAAGTAGAATAGAACCGGGAGCGTCTGATTTAATCCTGCACTTTAGCACATAGGCCCTACCACCTTATCCCTCTGTTCAGAGATACCGGTACATTCCATAAGTGTTCCGTTAGGCCTTAAAGCTAATTTTATGGATCAATCGGCATTGAAACTCAAAATAACATTTTAAGCATGTAAAACGATAACGTTACCGACGTTAAAATAATTATTTTGAAATCCTAACTTTAATAGATATATATATATATATACTTAGAGATGGTGATTTTATGGGTTTTTTTCTATGTTTGAGTTTGCTGTGGGGCATTGAAATTTTGTGGGGTGTATAAAACGCCCCACAATATGGCTATCTCTAGGACACTGTTTTGAGGTGTCTAATCATTGCAGACATGTCAGCTTTTCTGGGCTAGCAGTTGCATCGAACTCCACGTGTGCTTCGTGATCTTCAGCTCGCTCTCCACCGTGCGCCTCCAGGTGTTTAAAGGCCACCCCCTTTTGCTTCTCCCCTCCGGTGTCCAGTGAAGGGCTGTGCGGGTGATGTTGCCCAGTTCCTTTCGCATGACATATCCTTGCCATCTCAATCGCCTTTGCATGATGATGGTATCCATGTACAGCTGGTTGCACCGGGCGATTAGCTGTTGGTTGGAAATGGTTTCCGTTCAGGATATTCACAAGATTCTCCTGAGGCTTTTGGTATGGAAGGTTGACAGTTTGTTGAGGTTGCTTTGGGTCATCCTCCAGCACTCAGAGCCGTATAGTAGGGTGGAAAACACGCAGCTCTAATATAGCCTTAGTTTGGTCTTGACTTTGTACTGTAATAACCGCCAAACGTTGTTAAGCATTCTGAATGAGTTTCTGAATGTCAGTCCCCGTTCCTCCATCATGCCTTACTCTGCTGCCTAAGTAGGTGATTTCTTCAGTTGTTGGCAAGTTTTCCCATTGACCTCAATTGGTGATCTGTTGCAAATTCTAAACCTGAAGTTACTGAAGAAGCTCTTTATGATGCAGACAATCTTCTCCGGTATGCCATATGCACACAGGATTCTCCATAGGCTGTCTCTGTGGATGCTGTCGAAGGCCTTCATAAGGTCCACAAAGTTTATATAGAGCTGTCGTTGCCACTCTGTGCACTGTTAAGTTATCTTTTAATTTTAATCATAAAAAGTATTGCATTTCTTGTTATAGAGTGACATTGCTTTACAGTAAGAATTGTTTTGCACTGTGAAAATAATTTAATTTGTTGAAACTTTTTTAAACATTCAATTCAAATTAATAGTATTAGCATTGTGCAACGAGTTCAAAAGGTTAGTGAAATAAAAACCAATGAATTTGAACACATGGCTTTTATTTTTTTTCGTTGTTGAAAGAATGGATGGTTGTGTGAAAAAAACACCTGATTTTGTCTTTTCTTCAGCTAACAGTATTAATTTAATGAAATCCTTCAAAATGAGACAACAGTCGAAATTTGGATTTTAAGCAATGAATAAAAATAATACCATATTTTTGTTGCAGATTGATATTGCAAAACTTTTTGGTGCATCTTCTATACAAAAATATTTATGGAAATGCCATAAATGAGTGCTTAAAGATAATAAAAAATGAAGTCCAAAATCGTAAGCTTTTAACAGCCCAAAACTTGCAATGCTTGTGTTATGGAGCTCAAAGACAGATCAATTACTTTTCTTTTTGGTAACAAAGTTGGGTCTTAATGCTGCTTGAAATTTTATTTATTATATGCACAATGGGAAGCATAAAAATTCTGCGTAACATCCTGGAGCATGACTTAAAGCAAATGTATAAATATCCAACTTCGATTACAAAACTAAGCATATACAATAAATGTCTCAGATTTTGCAATCGAGCTTCAGAACAAATGAAACGGTGTCAACAAAAGAGAATTCAAGTTGTATATAGCAAATTTAAAATACATTCGGTTGTGGGGCATATATTGTATTTTGTGGGGCATTCTTAAATTTCGATGTCAAACATTATTGTGAGTCATATATCTGTTGCGGGGCATATATAAGTATATATAATAACACCCCACAGTTATATACAAAATGCCCCGCAAAATCATGCCCCACAATACACTCTCATGTAGAAAACCCCACAAAATGCTCCGTTTCTGTATATATATATATACATATACATTATAATTCGTTATTAAACGGTAATCAGCCTGATATATCATTGTTTTTTTTTATTAATGTTACGACCTCAAGATAGAGTCGCTCAAGTAATCCTTTGATACCACTGTCTACCCGTGTGAAAAAATTGGAATAAGTTTGTTTTATATCAATAATTTTGGCAAGATGACACGGTACATCCCAATGTTTGCAAAAACGAATGACTTTGTGCCATTAGTAAAATCAGCATAGCATTCTCATAAACACCTCTTGAGGTTCCGTGTAGATGACGGGCGCCAATGCCGTATCACAAAAATGTGTTCTGTGTTTTTGTTCTACAAATACAATAACAGATTTACGTATCTGCAACAGTTTTGTGATATCATGCCATAAGAGTAATAATGTTTGCTTTTAAAATATTTGTTTTATTCGATTGTCAGTTAGTTTCATACCATATATCCTTTTATTAATTACTTAATCAAAATGTAAATGAATTAATATGTATTGTTAAGTCAACTACACCAAGTCTATATTCTAGGTAAAAGACAAAAATACAACTTTCTTACAGTTTACTCCAACTGTTTCTACTTTGACATGAAACCATTGTTATCATCGAAATTCTGGCTACTTTGCATTGTAATCACTATTTTCTTTACTGTCACTAAATTAGCCTAGTAAATTTAATGGATCCATGATGGAAATCGCATTTGTCTGGCCTATGTAGAATTAAGATCTAGATCTAAATGTTTCTTCATTTGATCTATGTCAACCACACCCAGACAAAGAAATAAAACACCTGCATAAAATAGAGTAGGCCTAGATCTAGACATAGATATTACCATTCAGTATTCAGAGATACTAAAAAAATTAAAAATCTTGAGAACTAAAAGCTTATATATCTATATTTATAAATCTAGATCTAGATATCTATAGATTCTTTCGTCGTTTCTACATCTAGAATCTAGTCTAGATCTAGATGTAAAACTAACTTGGAGAAGCAAACACATATCTTCTTTACATCGATTACTATTCTAGTTTACAGAATAGATGTATATATATCTAGACAAATCTAGATTAGATCTACAACGGCTTCTCTGATTCCTAGATTCACCTAGAACCTTCACCTTTAGAACATACTATCATACATGCTACCCCAAAGTGGTTAGAGATAGTAGAACTGTGTTTTCGAATTGATTCGATCTATAGGCCTACATTGACTTTCTCTAGATTTGATACCCTCTGACTAGAATTAGTAGTCTACGTGAAAATTATAATTCTGAAGTAGGGTTGAGCAAAATTTGCCATCATGGATATTGCAAAGGCAATGTTTGGAGACCACTCAAGCCAAGGATATAGCAGCAAGGCTCGTGCAGGTTCGGTATTTTTTTTTTTTTGCAATTGAAAAGAGAGTTTATAGCAGAACAAAAAACAAAACCAAAAAGGAACCATCTGAGACTAGTATGTTAAATGTAGGCTTAAAAAGCTCTGTTGTTTGTTTTGTTTTTTACAATCCAAAGGGAAAGAATGGAGATTTGAACTTCGGCTCCTATTCTAAAATATTGTCAGAATCACCCTGAGATGCATTCTTAAAATTTATTTTTTAGAAGTTTTACTTAGAACTTTCGTTTCCATCTATAGAGACATAATTGCAGGATACCTGTACCAGGTATCTTGATTAGTATTCATTTGCACAGTTAAATAATTGATGTTAAAAATCATATTCAATTTCTGTTCTTGGTCCAAATTGCTTTTGATTTCGGATTTGTTGGAAGTTGTGTTCTAGCTAGAGTTCCAAATGACAGTGATGGCTGTACCTGGCACAAAATATTTATTTAATGCATATTAGCAGATCGACTTGTGGAGTTATAATAATGTCTTTAGAACCAATTTTGTTTGAGAGTTTTTGTTAAAATTTGGTTTTCTCTTTGGCAACCAGTGGAGACTCTGTCTGAAGATGAAGAAGAGAACATCATTGCGTCAGCTTCGGGTGAGGGAATCAGCATCACAGTCACCCCCAGCTTCAATAGCCAGTCAGACTTTACTCCCACACCTGGTGGCCCTTTCTCCGCCCTCACCCCATCCATGTGGCCACAGGATATCATGGCCAAAATCAACCATCCTGTAAGTGTCTTGACTGTATACTCATCAATAAACATTACAATTATTTAAAGGGCTAGATAAATTATAATTAGCACTTTTGATTTTTTGTCATGGAAGCCTGACCTAGTTTTATAACCATTCACTGGACTGTCCTCCAGACTTGTCGCGTTTTAGGCCTACACTTTTCCTTGTTATGGTGTGTTTTAAATGGGGTTTATTTATGATCTACGAGATTACCATACGATCTGTTTAGGTCCAGACTTTATTGATTGTATGTTAATTAGATTTAGCCTCTAGGGTGTTACAACATGATGAGAGACATAAAAAAACACAGCATTCATTTGCATTGCTTTTATTGTAGAGAGAGATGGTAGAAAGGAAGTGATGAAAAAGTAAAAAATTAACAAATATGTTTTACACTTAACAAAAGAGCTACATAGTTATTGGGGTGCATATCTAACTGATGAGTTTATATATTTTGAATACATCATATTAGAGGTCAACTTATCCTCTGTTAATCACGATGTATCCTCCAAGTCGAGATAACGATGTGTCCTAAGTTACGGTCTTGTAGCTGAATCTACCAGTAAAAAGTAAGTAACAAATACATTTTACACAACAAAAGAGCTACATAGTAATATATAGTAATTGGGGTGCATATCTAACTGATGACTTTATATTAAATATATTTAACAATATATCATATTACCCTCTGTTAATCACAATGTATCCTAAAAGGGAACACAACAATGCATCCTAAGTTACGGTCTTGTAGTTGAATCTACCTGTAGAAAATTGCTGTCCTCTTATTTGATTGGATTCCAAGTTTAGTAACAATACAGCATCATTTAGTAGGTCAAATCATTGTGGAAAGAGAGCAATGAACAGAAATTCCACGAGAAACGCCTGCTTATGTGCAGGCTTGCAAACGAGCTGAAGTGCATTGCTATTAAAAGTACATATGATAGTATTGCCTCAAATGCCATCTTTTATGAGTTAAGATTATGGCGGTATAAGATTTAGTTTGTATTGTAATATTTTAATGACTACTGTTGAACTGTACAAATCTTAGTTCTCAAAATTAGTAATATTAATTTTCTCTATTTGATATTGTTCAGCCTGAAGATCCTAATGGCCAACTGGACTACAGGTACGATGAGTTTGGATTCAAGGTGGAGGAGGAAGGTTAGTATCCAGACGGAGAGTATCTAGATATAACATAATATCAGTAGTATTGCTAAATAGAATTTATGGTTAAGAACGCATTCAAGTCGCAGCCTATTTGGTCATTAGATGATCAAAGAGACTAATAAAACTAAAAAATGACTTTTCATTTGCAAAAAAACCCCCAAGTAAATTGTCACTTTCGAGACACTCTTGCGATTTATAAAGAGAATGTTCACAATCACATTGCATCTATAGTTGCTTATCTAAACGTAGATCTTGTTTATAGTTCATACAATGTGATGGGGATGAGTTAAAACATTTTAACAAATGACCATATTTGTGTTGAGTAAGGTTGTATGTATCCCTCATCTAAGAAACAGTTGTTTAAAAATTTACTCAAGTTCACTGCAAGTATCTTGACATTAATAAGAAATTTGAGGGAGGGTAGTTAACAATGAAAACTCATTAAGTTTTGAGTTTCCTTGTAAAGTTCATGAACATGTTTTTGAATTATTTTGATTTTCACTGCGTCCCTGTTTATTAATGTTTTACCCATAAATTTTGTTTGTCTGTTGGTTGGATCTATCATTCTGTGTTAGTATTATAATGTATTGTGACCAGATACATCCTTTTCTGTTTGTCTGGTGAAAAAAGTTAAAAAGCTTTAGTCTTCTAAGGATTTGTTGCTCACTCTGACCAGATATAACATGTAAATTTTCCTTTTGTTTCTCAGACGGCCCAGAGGAAAACTCGAGCAAACTTCTGAGTACCCCGTTCGTGGAGGATCCTCAGCACAGGCTTAAGTGGACAGCGTACTTAGAATTCACACACAACAATGAAGTCGGAGACTTGACCTGGGATAAGGTCTGATTAGTGTTACACATATATAAATATGTTCTATTTTATCTTGATGGTTGATGACAAAACAAATTTAAGTGTTAGAGGCAGAAGAATGCAAGATGTGTATAAATTATAATTCAGGTTTATTTTATTTGCATCATGGAGTGAATAGACAAGAGGCAAATTAAAAAAATCTTGACCAAATTTAAAGGTTAAAGCGCTCATTATTCAACAAGCCTCTAGATTGTAGTGCCTTCTATTCAAATAATTCCTGTTTTATCTAGATCATGAAAGCATGTGGACTTAAAATGTAGATTTCACATTAGGAAGGGTTAGCAGTTAGGATTTTAGAGCAAAGTCTCAAGATACAATTACAACTTGAAGTTCAAATTTTGTCCCTGTTTTAATAATATTTCTTGATATATATAGCTAAGTCCTAGTTAAACCTCATTTGAGGCACAATTTTTATTTAAGACCGGAATATCTAACTTTAAGAAATAAATCATTCAATTGAAGACTTTGTCATCTGAGTTGTATAATTCCCTCTCCTTTTTAAAATACTGAAGATTTAGATTATTTTCAAAATGCGACAGGACATTATCCATATGTGGTGACAACCAAATTTACTATGATGATTTATCATGACTGCTCAGGTTGAGGCCAGACTGCCCCGTTCTGAGAAACTGCGAGGCATGGTGAGGCAGGGCATCCCACACTCGCTCCGAGGGCAGATGTGGCTCAGGCTATCCGGGGCCCTTGATAAAAAACAAAAGTCGGACCTAACCTACAAGGATGTGGTCAAAGCCAGCAGCAGTGACCATCTCATGACCTCCAAACAGATCGAGAAAGTAAGTACTGTTTCTCCAAAAAACTGGCTTAGGATAAGGAAGGTTGGCCTCTTCCCCAAGCCAGAGTGATTATAATGTTAATGGTGGTGACGATTGTGATGATCATGATGTTCTTTGATGGTGAAAAAAACTTTGACCTTAATTTGTTTTTCCTTAAAAGTCAGAAATATAAATATTATAATTTATTTGTAAAAAAAGGCCTGTGTTGTTCACTTTTTTTTGTTTTCTCAAGTTGGTGTGCATTTGAAATTTGAGTGTACACACATAAAGTTGCCTAAAAATTGAAGACAAAATGCTAACCCTTTCTATTTTTTTCCTTGCAATATTTATTGTATCTGATGAATGTGAATGCTTGCTTCACACAGGACTTGTTGCGCACAATGCCAAGCAACGCCTGTTTCTGTAACATCAACAGTACTGGCATCCCTCGTCTACGGAGAATTCTCAGAGGGCTGGCCTGGCTCTACCCTGATATAGGTTACTGTCAAGGTACCGGGGTGGTGAGTAGAATGGTTATTCTCATCCTATGATTTGAGCATTTTTAAATAATATATATTTGGTAGTGCTTACACCAGTTTTCATGTAAGAAAAGTTCTACAAACATTTATTACTACACTTCAAGCCAATCTCATCCTCCTCCTCTTTTTTGAGGAAGGCCAATCTCAATCCTGTATTACGTACCTGATCTGACAATTGAGAGCTTTAAAGTTAAAAATGCTCATCAGCCAATGGTGTTTCTTTTCACAGAAAAACGACAGGGAATCACTTTTATTTTGTAAAAACAACTAAATAAACTACCTTTGGGCCAAAGCATCTTGGTTATTTCTTGTCTTTCTTTATTTTTTTCATCATAGATTTAAGAAATAATGTCCCTCCTTTTTATATTTTTGTAAATATTATTAACAGTTTATCAGATTATTATTATATTCCACTTGGGTCTGGAGCAAATGTGATAATATTTCACTGTTCATCAGTACAGTGGATTTGATGTGGAATAATGTGAATAATGTGTCTGTTACTGAGAAGCACTACTACCTGACTCTTTAAATATTTTTTTTTAGTAAAAGGTATTCATTAAGTTAGATATATAGAGAGAGGAATGTTTCATCATATGTGTGTGTATCAATCTACTTACGTCTTATGTTAAAATGGACATCTATGAACATATATATTTTATATTAAGGGAAAATAAGACTGCTATGTAATACAGTTTGTTAATTTAATTCATCTGTGAAATGACGATCCCCAAAACCAATTTCCAAACACTTAACAAAATACTTGACTCTGCAGATTGGAGCATCCCTTCTTTTGTTCATGGAAGAAGAAGACACATTCTGGATGATGTGCGCCATTATAGAGGACTTGTTGCCGGCGTCCTACTACTCCAGCACTCTCATCGGGATTCAGGTATGGGGAGTTTGGGTTAAAGACATCGAGCAAGAAGAGACTTTATCCATTGCACGAAAAAAACAAACAGAAAAGTAAAAAGAGATTGTTCAAAGGGAATGATATTAGTTTAGAATCACCCTTAATGCGAGTTGTTTGTTTTTTTAAATAAATGAGTTATAAACCTTGGATTATGGAAATGCTTTATATTTTTTCTCTAAAAATAGATAGAACTTATATTCTTATATTTTTTATATTTGTCTCTTCCATTAAAAGTATTCTTTGTTTTTGCTAATAAAGTGATGTAATAAAGATTTTCAGTGTTCAGATTCCTATTTATATTTGAGGAGTGGCAGGTTTATTAATTAGTATTTAGTATGTGATATTCATGATTTGCTAAGTGAGCAAGTTCTTGTTCTATTTAATAATTTTTTTTTACCCAGGCTGATCAGCGTGTTTTGAGACAACTTGTCATCAGCTACCTGCCAGATATAGACCTCGTCCTTAAAGAACATGATATAGGTATGGTACCATTTACTTCTTAGTTACTCTATTTTGTAACCCTTAATAAAAAAAAAAGATTTGAAAAGAAACTAGAAACAATCACTATATCTTGATATATTGAATTGAGATGTTTCAAGACATAATTATATTGACAAAATATTATTGCTCTTTACAAGTTTTAATTATAGATTCTTGTGACATAAGGAAATACATTGCTTTTGGACACTGTTAGGTATTCATGTAATCATTTCCTAATATTCATAGATACGAGTATGGCACTTTTGCTTTGTCTCTGTAATTATAAATAGTTTAGAGTAATGCTGCAAGACTTTAGTTAGAGAAAGTGTAACACTTCAAGATTCTATGTAGAGAAAGCATAACGCTTGAGTTTTTAGATATATAAAGTTTAACGCTGCTATATTTTACGTGGAGAAAGTTTAACACTGCAAGATTCTAGATAGAGAAAGTGTAATGATTCCAGATTTTAGGTGGTGGTGAAGCGCTTCAAGATATCAGGCAGAGAAAGTATTACGGTGCAAGACTTTTATTAGAGAAGATCAAGTTAAGTTCAGTTGGCTGTTTCACTCCCCAAGTCTGACAGTTTTACCTGATGCCACATAGACAGTGTCGGGATACTTGGACTCCTGTCTAAGCATACTGACAACAACCCAACCAGCAGGGTACAAAATGGGGTAATCATTTTTTACTGATCGTAGGTTTTGACCTCCTGATTGTGAGACCAATGCACTACCACTAGAGCCACCCCCCCCTCCAAAATAGGGATTCTAGATGGAAATTAATGTTTTCCTTTTCGTTTGTATGGCAGAGCTGTCCCTGATCAGCCTTCACTGGTTCCTGACGCTGTTTGCCAGCGTAGTCCACATGAAGGTCCTGCTGCGCCTCTGGGACTTGCTCTACTACGAGGGATCGGTTGTCATCTTCCAGATCACAATGGGCATGCTCAAACTCAAGGTTTGTTTTTTTTATTTTGTTTTTTGTTTTTGCTGGGTTTTTTTAAGTTCATTGGCAGCAGTTAAACTTTATCATTGAAAAAACACATGAGTAATGTTCCACTTTTTCATAATATTTTTACTGCTTTGGAGTCTTCTTAGATTTTGTACCCTTGTAGTGGGGATTCACGGAGTACCCCTGATTTTAAATAGTGGATATTTGACCAACACGTACACTTTCAAATAAACATTTAGTATAATTGCACAGAAACATTTCCCAGGTAAGTATTATAATGAAAATAAAATTGTAAGACCTCTGACACAGATATACTCAGCTTCTGCAAACATGAGTTCCAGCTAGTCTCTTCTTAATTTTTATTTCAAGGAACAAGAACTTCAGACTCTGGACAACTCTGCCCAGATCTTCAACGCACTGTCAGATGTCCCAGGCGATGTGGAGGATGTTGATGATCTCATAGAGGTATTCCTGGTTTAGAGAGTCAAAAAAGCCTCGAAGTAGAGAAAGATTTTTTATATCCCTTTGAGGGATGAATAAAGATTTCTGCCATGTGTGTAAACTATGAAGATAAGTATAATAGATGGAAACAAGAGAAAGATAAAAAGAACAGATTGAAAGCAGAAGAAGAAAAAAAGCTTTTTAGGCCTGTCTCTCAAAACTTTCCCTAATACTTTCGCAAGGCAATTGTGAAGCGCCATAGTCATTCCTAAAAGTGTCCTACCCTTAAAACTGAATGAAGGTCTTTAAAAAAAGCAGTGACTGGATCTTTTGGACTATCCTTGTTGTTTTATTAATATTCAACCTGTCATAAAAGCTACTTTTCCTAACTGGATGTGTTTTAAAATCATTGCCTCATAAAGATAATGTCCGATAACTTTTGGGTTTTCCTAGTGAGTCTGCAATAATTATATGAACCCATTATTAATGCGCTTTGCATGTTGCCTGCTGTAATTTATGTTATTGTTTGTTTTGTTTCTCTCAGGTTGCGTTTAAGGTGTCAGGCTCTTTGTCTGACGTCCACGTTGACACCCACCGACGAAAACACCTAGCCTACCTTATGGCTGACCAGGGAGCTCTGGTGAACCCAGAATCCTCCAGAAACCTGCCCAAACAGGTAGGTCTTACTAGTTTTTTCTCTGCCTTAAAATCCCAATTTTAATCTTAATACTACTTCTTTCCATTATCACATCTTCAAAGTGAACAGACCTTTGAAGAAAAAAAGGTGTTCTTTAGTTAAAGCTATATTATATTCTCAGAGAAAATGTTTTAAGTAACAGCTTAATCTTTGGCAACCAATTCATCAGCTAAAAATTGCCTTACAGATTTGACAGAGATCTCTTTAAAGTTTCTATTGATTTCCTTTTTAATTTAAGGCTCTATTTAGTAATTACTGAATTAACATGATGTACGGTTAAACAGTTGCAATAATATTGATTTTCCTTTGTAGTATTTGGGTCAAATATGCCTAACTTTTTGCGGCTGTGTCTTATACAATGATTCAAACATAACTAAAAACCTAAAATGAAATTTTATTTTTTCCATCAAAGCAAATCAACAAGAGACATCTGCGTCGATCTCGCTCGCTCATGTCAGTGCTGTGGGGAGGGACGCAGGGTGAGGACGAGGACTTTGGGAAGGCGAAGAACATTCGTCAGACAGAGCTGCTGGTTGATCTAAGGGAGGCCATTCTGCAGGTGGCAAGGCACTTTCAGAGCCTGGACCCCAAGAATACTAAAGTGGTGAGCTTGCGGCTGATATATCGACAATTACATGGATGGACTTTTCATCTCTGATGTATGCCATTTTGACACTATCATTTCAATGGGTTTGTAAGATCAATATTCATTCTAAGGTGAAGTTTAAATTAAACTGTTACGAGAGAAGTAGAGAAAGATTTCCAAAGCGTTTACTCGCGCCTGGTTTTGTGTAAATATCCATCCTATGGTGAAGTTTAAATTAAAATATGCTTATATGATTTAATATTTTGTCATCTTCTGTAATTTCTTCTTCAGAACCTGACAGCGGACTACAGCATGGAGAGTCATGCTCGAGATCTCGAGAACTATGTGAACGTCGCCAGGAATAGACACCGGAGGGCGAAGGCACTGCTTGACTTTGAGAGGCATGACGACGATGAGCTAGGCTTCAGGAAGAATGATATCATCACTGTAAGTTTAGGCATTGGTTGGTTGGTTTCTTAATTTGAAAGTTAGGAACTAGGCTATAAGGTGGATTGGTGTCAATACCTAATTTCCGACAAATTTATGTGCAACCTTACACTGATAGAGAAGGGGTAGCAAGACTCATCTCAGCCTATCACATATAATGACATGGACTCAACCAGTATGGGATACAATCTGACAAATAAGTTTACCTAATTGTAGGATTGAACCACAGACCTTCCATATTGAGACCCATGGCTCTACCCTAAAGTTAGCCTACTCCCTTTAGCATTAGCTGTAGGATCTCTGATCCCTGTAGTTGGTTTATGAGTGATGGTGGTCTATGATAATAATGATAAAGACTTCCAATCATTTCGCAAGCCTTGTGATCTCTGGGTAGGGACATGACAAGTAAGGTTATTTAGGTAAGCATCAGCTGTGTAAGCCTGATCTTTTTAGTTTGATTCATGGTGATGGTGGTCTATGACTACGATGATAGTTTTACATAATTTCAAGCTTGTTTTGTAAGCATAATGATCTCTTACTTTGCAGTCCCTGTGTTATATATCTTTTTTGGTTTTCTCCATTTCAAATAGATCTATACCTTATGAAATTGATCAAACAATCAATAATCTACAAGTGTGCCAAAATGTTACTTTAAAACTTATTCATTTTTTTAACTTAGGAACAGACACCGGAGGGCGAAGGCACTGCTTGACTTTGAGAGGCATGACGACGATGAGCTAGGCTTCAGGAAGAACGATATCATCACTGTGAGTTTAGGCATTGGTTGTTTGGTTTATCAATGTGATAGTCTGGAACTAGGCTATATAGTTGATTAGTGCCAATACCTAACTTCTTACAAATTTATGTGTCGCCTTACACTGATAGAGCAGGGATAGCAAGACTCATCTCAGCCTATCACATAATTATACTGACTTTTGAACCTATTCAACTGTCACAAAAGTGGATCTTGATGATTAATTCTTTTTAAATTGCTGGGGATCCTCAATAGCACGATAGATATTCCATTTTTGACATTATCATACCAGTGTGACTTTTCGATTTGTCTCATAGTTAGGTAATAATGAAAATGCACCAAATTTGACTTTATCTAGAGAAAAACAAGAACAGCTGAAAGTTTAATATGATTTCTGTTCCATATTCTCTCAGATTATCTCCCAGAAAGACGAACACTGCTGGATAGGCGAGCTGAATGGTCTACGTGGCTGGTTCCCCGCCAAGTTTGTGGAAGTTTTGGACGAGCGCAGCAAGCACTACAGCCAGGCGGGAGACGACTCGATCACAGAGGCCATCACAGACTTAGTCCGTGGAACGTAAGACAGTTTCATTTATTTGTTAGCTACAATTATGCCAGTTTTCTGGGAATTATAAGTTTTCCAGTAAATAAATAAAAAGTTGGCTTTTCACAGTTCAGTAAAATACTGTCAAGGAGTTTTGTTTTGTGGTTTACCAGTTCTACCGTTTTAAGTGGGAAGGTTCAGTAAAAAATGTTTATGCAGTTTGCATCATTGTAGTTAGTTTGTTAGTTATTTATTTAGTTAGGCCCAGAAACTAGTCATTCTCACGAAAGATCTAAAAATTCAGTTACTCCCAAGTAGTCCCTTTGCCTGATTAAATCTAAAAGTCCTTGGCAATGACTGAATTTTCAAGTATTTCTAAAGACACATGTATACACATGTTTTCTTCTCATTTCTTATGTTTGAATAAAGCATTATTTTCAAAAATAAAGTAGTTCACTATTTTGTTATTTTGGATATTTTTTTCTCTAATTTTCAGCTTGTGCCCAGCCATCAAAGCTATCTTTGAACATGGACTGAAGAAATCCACAATACTCGGTGGGCATTGTCATCCTTGGCTGTTTATAGAAGAGGTTTGTGTTTGTTTCTTTAATGTTCTTCACAAAGAAAGAGAAAAGTTACTCTTTTCATGTTCTTAACTTTAGAAATAGTCTTTACAGAACTCAATGCATTTTGAAAATAATTGAGAAAATGTTTTCTAATACCTTTTAAAAGAAAAGTTTCCTTTTAATCAACACAGGTGGTAGATAAAATAGTATTTACATTTTATTATCAACTATTATACAGATGAGGGTCATCAGTTAAAAATTATGTATTTGTTTTAAGATTTGTAAAGTATGCAGTCGTAGCAACTGCAGTTGTATGAAAATCAAAATAGTCTTAATTCACTGGACCTTGATTGTTTTATAATCTGTCTGGCCCCCTTTTCTGGTCCATTTGTACTTTTTAGGAAAATTCAATTATTCATTTTATATGTTTATTTTAACTTTGAATCTTTCAACTTTCTTCTTTGTGCCACAGGCTGCTACGAGAGAAGTAGAGAAAGATTTCCAAAGCGTTTACTCACGCCTGGTTCTGTGTAAAACCTACAGACTCGACGAGGATGGCAAGGTCCTTACTCCAGAGGAAGTCATGTACAGGGTAAGCAAAGATCCATTGGATGATCTGAAACATCATGGTTTTGGGGAAATACAAATTATTTGTTTATTAAAATACTGCAAGAAATTAAAAACAGTTCCGTTGCATACAATTTAATTGAGGCAAAATTGCTGGAATAATCTTTGATTATTTTTTTTACCTTGGTCTTCAAACTGGGATGTCCCTAGTTCTGGGTTGCTGTGAATATAATGTGACCTGATGAGACAGGAGTCGTGATACCCCCTCACTTTCTCTGTCTGGCAGCATGTAAAAATGTCAATTGTAAGAACATAGCCTGTATAGTGCTGGCGTTGGACGCTAAGCAATAAACAAACATGATGGATTGTTTCATTGGATTACTCCACTCTACTGATCTCTGGTTTTGTCTCTCCTCCTGTCATCTCCAGGCTGTGCAGGCTGTGAACATCTCCCACGACGCATGCCACGCCCAGATGGACGTCAAGCTCAGGTCACTCATCTGTTGTGGTCTCAAGTGAGTTTCAAAAAAAAATTGTATTAACATTGTACACTTAAACAGAAATGAAGAAAATACCACTATTTGAGTCTGGAAAGTCTTGGAGATTTTTTTTTACCATGTTTGACGCTTAACCAAACATGCAGATCCAACACATCGCCCACTAGTTGAGTTGGCTTCAGTATAATGTGGCCCATACTGCCTGTGTGGCAGCAAGTAAAGCAAACAAACAAATCACTTCATGAGTTTGGAAAAAAAGGACAAAAGCCCAATTGATACTTGATAGATAACAACATTTGGTAGAGTCTCCTTTAGGGCAACTTACTGAAAGAAAAGTTTTGAAGAATATCAGCACCTTTTCATTTGTTACTCATTATAATTTTTGTGACGGTCAAAGCTAACTCTTGCTTTAAGGACATAAATAAATGTTCTCCAAAAGGTTTTTCTTGAACCAAATTTCAATGTGTTGTAAATAATTGCCCCCCTTACATAAGTCTGGAAAATCTTGCAGATTTTTTTTATTCACATTTTGGCGTTTAACCAAACATGCAGACTCCCTTCACTGCACACTTGTTAAGTTGGTTTTAGTATATTGTGGCCCATGCTCCCTCTCTCTGGCAGCAAATAAAATTATCAGACGTTAGTTGTGGGACCTGTTAACAATATAGCCTATTTGGAGCTGACACTTAACGCTAATCAACAAATAAACAAACCACTTCATGAGTTTGGAAAAGAAGGGCAAGAACCAATTCACATTAATTTTGATAGATAACAAAATTTGGAAGAGCTTATTTCGGCAAAAGTCACACCCCTTTGAGCAGTTCTCATTTGTTATCCGTTGTAATTTTTATGATCAAAGCTAACTCTTGCTCTAAGGAAATACATTTTATTATCAAATTTTTTTTCTTGAACCAGATTTCAATGTGTTTTGAATTAGCCCCACCC
>RQTK01000559.1:243173-247344 GCA_003991915.1 Elysia chlorotica | reverse complement strand
CCCCAAAAAAACAAACAAAAAAGAAAACAATAAAAAAAAAAGAAAAAAACCAAGACAACCAGTGTCTGACATTGCATACCAGATTCTATTGGTGGAGCATCAATAATCTTTTTGATAAGACTTGTGCAAAATTTTTTTTTTGTCACATTGTATAGAATTTCACTCATTAATGAATACTGTAAGGGAATCAAATAGAATCAAGCGCTAGTTCTCATCCCACAGCTGCATATGCAATACACATTTCATGGAGTCCCTTGCATCATTTCTCTTGATAGTTGACAAGGGATTCTCAATGAAAAATTGTGTAGAGATGCCTGACATATTTTCGTGAAATTATACTGGATAGAATTCACTATAGTGTACAGCAAAAGATAGAAATAGGCCTTAATAGAAAACTGGCTTTGTGCTCGAAGAGAACATCGCTGACACAACCTTGGGAGCGTAGTGATGCATCATTACCCCCACCTAGAGTAGCAAAAGCCATTCAGTGCTGATAAGATTATCTATCAGCAGAGCATTGTAATTCCACCAGCTTAAAGTTAAATCCCACAATCAAGCAATTATTTTTAATCATTTCTAAGTCTTTCTCTTACAACTACTGAGCACTATTTAAAATCAGAACTTGAAATTTAGTACTCGTCTGCTTCCTCTAAGTCAAGGAACACAAGTATCTAAGTTGGTAGTTCTCTGATTTGATGATCAGGAGGTCCAAGATTTAAATCTCAGCAAATGTCTCGTCTGCAGAAAACCCAAGGGGTGTTAAACTCCTCTGAGATTACTTGTTAATATCATATTTGATCTGGAGCTTGAAAACAAGAACTGATTGTGAAATTTTTTCTTCTTTTTTGTTTAAAAAGTATTCCGCTATGCAAATTCCTTGTAAATTAATGAATATTAATTTAAATGATGTCTGAACTATGCAATTTAAGTGTTAAAGACCAATGTGTGACATGTTTTTGCATCTACTCTGCTATCTCTCAGCGAGCAAGTTCTGCACCTGTGGCTGGAGACGCTGTGCTCGTGCCAGGACATCGTGGAGAAGTGGTACCACCCCTGGTCCTTCATGCGCAGCCCGGGCTGGGTGCAGATCAAGTGTGAGCTCAGGTGCGTATCCCCTCGGGTGTCTTTGTTTCTGTGTTTGTATGTGTGCGTGTTGTGACGTTGTTGTCTCTGACAGATAAGGAAAACTAAAGAGCTTTGAATGATAAGGTAGATTAAGATAAAATGAGGAAAGATAAGAAATACTTTATTAATCAATTTTTGGGAAATTATAAAAAAAAGAAAGAATAAATTAAAAGTTATAAAAAAAAGAAAGTGAGGTATTTATGTAAATTAATGTTGTTGATTTAATTTATTTTTAAAGAAATGGGTACATCAAATACATATAATTATCAAAGACTCACCACCTGCTGTAACTTAATTGCACGTTGTTAAAGAATATAATTATATACCTCTTTTGATCTCATGGGTTGGAAAAACTTTTTAGTAAATCTAGAGCCATCCTTTTTTTCTTCATGTTAAAGTAAGAAGATTAATCGTCAGTATAGTAAATATCAATTTTCCTACCTAGTATGACTGTAGACAAATATTTTGTTTTGAGATTGATTTTGCATAGCGCAAAGCTCTTTAGTTATTTATTGATGTTGTGCTTTTTGCTTTTGGTTTTCATTGTGGTACTATGTTTGCATGTTAGTATTTTTAAAATAAAATGTTTACACCAATAGTCTAGATCCATTTTATATTTCTCACATGTATTAGTGGAAAAGAATTGATTGTATGAGTAACAAATCTTAAAATTGTCTTCTGAATTTAGTTTTTACTTATAACATCAAATACATAGTTTGAACTCAAGAACAGTAAAGATTTTGTAGCATTTTGAATATAAGACAATTTATAATGCATGGATATATTTTACAGATTTCTAGCTTAAAATTCTAAAGTCATCATAATGCATGTATCATGATATAGTACTGGTTGGTTTTTATTGATAAATGCTTGTATTTCACTGCCATATATTTATACTTATTGTATTGCCTAACTAATCTCCTTTCTTCATCTGTTCTTTGACTAAACTATGGTATTTCACATGCTTACATCTTCTGAACCTAAATTCTTCACAAGTGTCCTTAACATGTCATCTTAACATGTTTGCTCTACACGTGTCCTTATCAGCTTGGGAGCTTCTAACATGGTTTTAACTTTTGCAGTCAGGTGCTATAGACTAACAAGCTTACAACTGATACTAACAGGCTGAATCTGTTGTAGTGGATTTCTGCAAATGGTTGCTGTGAAACGTGGCATAGATTTTTCTACCTAATGAATGACCAAGCTTTTTCTTAGATTTATCTACCTAATGAATGACCAAGCTTTTTCAATCTGATCCTCTAATATCCTGTTTATCTTTATCTAGACTAAAGCTGTGTTGATTTTGATTTTGGCTCATTCCTCATTCTCTCTTTCTCTTTCTTTGCTCTCCTTCACTCTGTTTTTGTCTCCTAATCACCCTCTTCCTCCTCTCTCTATCGCCATCACTCTCTCTCTCTCTCTCTCTCTCTCTCTCTCTCTCTCTCTCTCTCTCTCTCTCTCTCTCTCTCCTCTCTCTCTTCATTTAGCTCATAAATTCCATTTTCGTTTTGTTAATCTACCCCCCCCCCTCCAAAAAAAAAAAAAAAAAAAAAAAAAAAAAAAAAAAGAAAGAAAAAAGGAGAGAAAACAGAGAAACAAAACAAAACACTCCTCCGAAAAAAGAAAATGAACAGAAACACAAAAACAAACATCCCCTACCCTTTTCGCCGTTAAAAAGATATATTGTGTAGGGAGTCAACATCTCGGGGTACTTCAACTGTGTATCACTTCTATAAATAGACTCTAAGAGAAATAGGTGCGGGCGTTCCATAACCGCGCTCACTGCAGGTGCTCCTCAGAGTCTGTGCACTGGACTCGAGAAAGTTTTTCCAATCATTTGGATGAACTATTTGTCCGTGCGTGCGTTGGGATCAGCCGGTCCGACACCCCGTCTCTGCACCTAGAGCTAGATCTAAATACAACTCATAGCACCAGCTGTGTTTACGTTTCGGGGTTGATGGAAAGGAAAAAAAAATGAGTATCAAAGTGTTTTGCGTAGTGCACAGAGTTACAAATATAGCATCTAAGATTTAAAAAAAAAGGACATTCCAAAATATCGCCCCTCGTGTTGCCGTATTTGAAAGCACTGATCAGTATAAAAATTTAATGAGCGGCTGAGGAAGAAGTCATGGTATCCCGGATCTGTTTGCCTCTGTACGATAGCACGTAAAAAAAGTTGTCAGACTTAAGTCTTGGACCCCGTCATTTTATAAGACTTAGCATGGGACCGTAGAAAAGCTGAGATAAGAAGAGGGTTTCTCTCTGATTACTCTTTGAGAAAAGTTTATGGAAAGTTTGTGAAGTAAATTTTGAACCTGTTTAGCGTCTTATGAGGCTGGGTGTAAATGCATACACAACTAAAATAAAATTAAAAAAAAGACAAATATCATCATTTAGAAGCCTTGTGCGGTTCTATGGCCTTGGGGAATTAACTTGTTTTGCACTGCTCAGATAATTATTCAAGGTGATGCACTTTTATTCTAAGTGTTAAAAAAAAACGAAACAAAAAAAAAAAATTTATATCATCAAAAATGTGCCTGTTACATTCTAAAGCAGATTTGCTATGGCTGCGTAGGCGTGGATACTTAACTTGTTTTGCACTTTGCAGAGACCTCAAACTGCATATTTTTAGAATTGCACATGTTTAAAAACAAGACTATCGTTAAAAATATTAGTTCATTTGAAAGCACAGGTGCTAGGGCCTTGGGGAATATTAAACTTGTTTCGCATCGTGCAGAACTGAGGAAGATTGGTTGGGTCGGTGTCAGTACTATGTGGCCGGATGAGCTGACAGAATTCCCGATATCCGTGTGCGTCTCTGTGTGGCTGGGCGTAAAATTTTAAGACGCTAATCTTGGGACCACTCCGCGTTATGGCCTAGTTGACGACGGTAGGCGATATGAAACTAACTGACCAGCCAACCAACCGAAACATTGAACTTGGATGTATTTTATTTTCAAAGTTATAGAAACAAAATGTCCACATTACAGTCCAATTACTGACGTTGGACAATAATGAATAAGAAGCCAACCAAACAATTGAACCT
>RQTK01000559.1:220673-238173 GCA_003991915.1 Elysia chlorotica | reverse complement strand
CTGAGTGGACCATGGAGATAGTACTATGAATACCTACAACTTGTTTAGCTGGGAGCTCTAACTCTAGACCACCTCTTATTTCCTGAGTGGTCATGGAGATAGTACTATGATTATGAATACCTACAACTTGTTTAGCTACAAGCTCTAACTCTAGGCCACCTCTTGTTTCCTGGGTGGACCATGGAGATAGTACTATGAATACCTACCACCTGTTTAGCTGGGAGCTCTAACTCTAGGCCACCTCTTGTTTTCTGAGTGGACCATGGAGACAGTACTATGAATACCTACAACTTGTTTAGCTGGGAGCTCTAACTCTAGACCACCTCTTATTTCCTGAGTGGACATGGAGATAGTACTATGAATATCTACAACTCATTTAGCTGGATGCTCGAGCTCTAGACCATATCTCGCTCTCAGACCCCGAATCGACACTTGGGGTAGTACTGTGGTCACCTACAAACTGCTCTACACAACATCCTCGTGGAGACCATCTTGAATAGAGAGGATCAAGAAGATCAGCCGGGTATGGACGCTGGAGATCGAACTACATGTATAGTTACCAACCACAAGACGAAAACCACCTACGTCCTGCTCTAGACATTTCAAGAACGACATTAGAAAAAGAAACACCATTACCGTTTTGAAACTGAATATGGTATCTACAAAGACAGGCACGATACCTAAGGATCTGTGTATATCTGTTAAAACGAATTTACGATTCATTTAAATTTTCAAACTTCAGGAACATCCAACGAGTGCTGTGTACTAAAGAGCCCCTGCTTAAGGAATTAATTTAATATTTTAGAAATGAACAGTTAGCGCTGAGAATATCTCCGTGTTTTCAGTGAGTAAGATTGACTTACTATGGCAGGGTGTGCATTAGGAACGTCTATTCGCCACCAACCAATGTAAGCGACCTTTCAGATCTAAATCTACTTCTGTGATATATAAGATTCATTTCATGTACTATATGACCTGACCATGTATAAAATATGATTTTGAATGACTGATTTGGAAGTAGAGCGACTATTTGAAAATCAAACATAAAAAAGCTCTTGATGGATCAGGTTCACTTTTTTTCTCTAAATATTTGCAATTTCTTACTTCACTTCTTTGATTTCAACATATATTTTTCTATACACTTAAAAGCACGCCTATCCTAAAATGATTTTCTAATGATGATACTCTTTCATAATATGAATTATGAAACTTAAAAGGAGATTGAAACAGTCGTGTTCACTCACGTTTTTTTACCTTTACAATATTTTACCTCTCTTCGTCAGGTGTTCTGTTTACATTTGGGGAGAGGGGGCAGATCAGGATGTCCGGGGTTTGAATCCAGGTTTATTTGTCCAATTCCGTCCCCTGTAACTGGTTGGGTCGGTGTCAGTACAATGTGACTGGCTGACACCGGAGGCATGGTATCCCTGCCCATTTTTGTGTGTAGCCAATATATAAAATTGTCAGACGTGAGTCTTGGGGTCTCTCCACAATAAAGCTTGTATAGTGATGACGTTGGACGTTGAGCCAAATCAAATGTTTACGCATTCCATTTATGTGATCTCGAATTTATACAACTTTTTGTATACTTGCACCTTTTCCTATGTATGCCTCAACAAGTGTATTATTTATGTGGTAGATAATTACGAAAACAAAAGCAAACATAAGGGGAGGGAGGGGGAGTACGGAACACTCTTCTTTTTTAACACTCCCCTTGTCTACCTATCTCTCTTATTCTCTCCCTATCTTTATCTCTCTAGACTTATTCTCTCCCTCTCAATCTCTCTCCTTCTCTCTCCCTCTCTCTCAATCTCTCTCCTTCTCTCTCCCTCTCTCTCTCTCTCTCTCTCTCTCTCTCTCTCTCTCTCTCTCTCTCTCTCTTTATCTCTCTCTCTCACTCGCCCTCTCTCTTACCATACCTCTAACCGACGCTTACGATTTTAAAACGATTCGTAGTTGAGCTACCAACCCAGCCTGCTATCAAAGTGTACAATAATTCTCCAAAACTGTAAAGAAAACGCTTAAAGCATGCAGCTTTGTAATCCTATTGAGCCAGCTGCTGCAGACGAATTTCTACCTTAAATTTACGTTTTGTTGTTTGTTTTTTCGTTATTTTTTCCAGTACGATTTCGTATATTGGTAGTCATCTCTAGAAGTTTAGTTTTATCTATAGTAAACCGCCCATCGTTTGGTTTGAACAAATGCCCATTCTTGTCACCATGCGTCCTATTATACGCATCCGTCCTTTCTCTGTTTTCTCTAATCTACATTTATTTTCCTTCTCTCTCCCTCTATCTCCCCACATCTCTCTATAAATCTGAAATATTGTTCGATTGTGTATGCATTAAATCCCCAATATAGAACATCCTAAAACAGTATTATTTTGCCTAGATTACCCTAAGTAGTATTGTGGGATTTTTTTTAACCACTGATGGATTGGGATTATTGCACAGGTGGTTTATTATCCATATGGGCGCGTTTAATCGTTCATCTACTCGCGAGGCATGTGGGTTTTGCATGATGTTTTTTTTTTTGTTTGCCCTGGCTTCAATTCTCACTTGGTTTTTATTGGGTTAGTGCGTTGCCCTGTTAATTGTGTTATTGTGCTTATAAAGAAGGGGCTACTTTGAAGAAAATCAAAATTTACGCTTTGAGATCCTTTGATTAGTTTATGCCATGCACTCTTGATGTTTGGATTATTGACATTCATCCAGTTACTAGTATTCCTTTTTATGGGCTAGAACTTTTTTTTTAGCAGTAGCATATCAAGGAAACGGTAGAATTTGTTTGATAAGTTTGTGTTTGCACTCGGATTCAGCTACCGCAGAAGATTTTGCATCCTCAAGTCATGTCATGTTTGATTCATTTTGTCTGAAAAAGCTATAAGGAGACACGTGAGGGAATACGCCTTTTGAGATTTCAACCGAAGACTACCTCCTCACCAGTCAATAGCTCTAACTGACTCGCCTGTCTGGCACGCCGTGTTCAAGATAGCTCTTGTTAAACCTTTGATCTCTTTGCACCTTTTACCGCACCCCTTAATAATTCCCAATGTGTCATTATCATCCACTGCCTTATCAGTTGGCGTTGGTGACCATGTCCTCGTCGTTTCACTGTCCTCGCATTTTACAATCAGATCGATCCCTTTGCTGGCCCAATTCGCGTTCACGCTAAGTCTGCACAGAGAGCTGCCGCGGCGGAGACAGAGACGCTCTGTGTCGCTCAAGGCGGGCGTATGCGACATGCTGATACAGCACCACCTCTTCAGTTGGGATCTTTAGACCGGTCGCACAGATCAGAGATGCTCCGTGTTGCTCAAGGCGGGTGTATGCGACATGCTCATACAACACCACCTCTTCAGTTGGGACCTTTAGGCCAGACGCACATGTGAGACATGCTCCGTGTCGCTCGGTGTATGCGACATGTTGATAAAACACCACCTCTTCAGCTGGGACCTTTAGGCCGAATAACATGTGAGACATGCTCCGTGTAGCTCAAGGCTGGCATGTGTGGTATACTTTTCCAGCACCGCCTCTTCAGCTGAGACCTTCAGGTCTGACGCAAAGACAGGCTGCCATATGATGATATTCAAGGTGGCGTGTGTGACATGCTGATACAACACCACCTCTTTCGCTGGGGCTTTTAGGCCTGACGCACACACAGTATGTCACACGATGTTAATAAAGGCAAGCATTTGTAACCTGTTTCCAAAGCACCATCTCTTCAGCTGGAATCATTAGATCGGACGCACTCACAGTCTGTCACATAATTTTAATAAAGGCAACCGTGTGTGGCATGCTCCTACAGCACCATTTCTTCAGCTAGAATCATAAACATAATACAGTCTGTCACACCATGTCAGCTGGTTTGACCTATTGGTCTGTCGGATAACACCGACATTAGCCCTGTCATGCACCTGGCAGCATCATGTCAGGCAGCTTAGGTGTAGAATTTTAATATATGCTGGATGTTATGCTTTATGGGACTTAAAATGATTGATGAAGATTATGCTGCAATCATCTTAAGACCCTAACACTGGTTCAGAAAACCATACACTATGCTGATTATACCTGTCTCTGCATCTGTCTGTCTGTTTGTCTGTCTGTATTGTCAGTCTCTGTCTCTCTGTTTCCACGACCTTACAAACTGAGCGTGGTCTACACCTAGATCTGATTAAACGACTATTAAAGAGAAAAGGTCTTTTGACATAAGCATTATCGCTTCATAAAGCTTGAGATGTTGTATTACGACTGTCTCACAATTAATTCAGAGCTGCTAAACTTACGCTCCCAAAAAGCGTATAAAAGTACGTATTTCGTACACATTTTTGCCCTCATTTGTACGTTTTGATGGCTGGTTAGGTTAGCAGCATGTCTTAGTTTTATAATACCGTATGTAGTACACATGAACATAGCCTGTTATTAGGGCCTATATACTATAATATAGCTCTACGATTCTTCGCCGAGCCGCCAGTGGTGAGCGATTCGGGTAATCATTCCTCTTTGTATAGAAATTGGAGGGCGTAACCAGAGAGTATGAAATGGTCTAAATCTTTAGTCTCCGGTGTAGCTTCATGTCGATCTGGCTTGATCGAGATGTTGGCCCGCTGGATGTGTGTACGCATAAAGTTTGTGTTATATATAGACAGACTTAACTCTTCCCGAAATGACCCTCATCACATTCTTTCATTGCCAGAAAAAATGAAAAAAATGTTTTAACGGCTTTAGATGCATATCATGATATGTGAGACTAAACTTTGTAAAACTTTTAAACTTGTTTTAATTTAACGTGCGCCAAAAGCGTAATTTTAACTTTCAAGGTAATAGTATTTATCTATTTATTGAACGCATGTTTTTTCCACTTGTCCTTTTTTCAATTGAAACTTTATATACGCACTGAATATACATGCATGATTGTTCTCAACATTGTTTAATAGTGTACATTTAATTATTTTTGAATATTTAACACAATGACATGGAAAAATAAATATTTATGCACCATCACCATGTCTTATGTTTTATTTGGACTTCGTTTTAGTGGAGCCCAACGCCCCCCACCCCCTTTTTTCCTTTCTCCTATAGGAAAACAATAGGAATATAGAACCTAACGGTTTATCTAGGCAACACTGAAAACAACTTTCTTAGCATTATCTCTTGTTTTACCTACAGTCTCCTTTTTAAGAGACCTATTTATATGTTTAAGTTCATGTTAATTTATAAGTACTTAGTGCAATGCAACGGATTATTTTTAAGTTCTCTTTAAATGTCATGTTTTACCAAGGTTTATAGCTTAGTAACCAAACCCCAAACTTTGTAAATGTCTTTGTACCTCAAATACAATTAGGTAAACATTTCAAACTTATTGACATGGTCACAATTCGGCCGATATATAATTAATTACTTGGTGTTGGATGTATGTAACTTTGCTTATTGGTTTTGAATGTTCTGTATAACTTTGCTTTTTATGTTGAATATTGTATGTAACATTTTCACTAAATGTTGAATGTTGTTTGTAACTTTGCCGCTTGATGTTGGATGCTGTACGTAACTTTGCCTCTTGATTTTAGATGTTGAATGTAACTTTGCCTCGTGATGTTCGATGTCGTATGAAACTTAGCCACTTGATTTTAGATCTTGTATGTAATTCTGACACTTGGTGTTCGATGTTTTGTGTCACTTTGCTATACTATATTTATGTTATATATTTAATGAACTGGTGTTGGTTTATTTATATAGATTATGTGACCATACACATAAACAGGACACTTTTTTGTATCATTTGTATTATGGAACTATGTTTTATGAACTGTTATGCAAAACATCTCATTGTTAATTATGTGATGACATTTATTTTTCTAAGACGCAGTATTAGCAATAGAACCATTGGCTGGCAATATATTCATGTATTTATATTAACACCTGGCCATCTGTCTCGGTGGAGTGCGCAATATTTTTTAGTTTATTTTAAACATGGCTGTGGTACATTATTATTTATGATGTTTTTGTTAATTTTTTTTTACTTTGATGGCCAAATTAAGAAATATCGATTATGTAAATTAATGGTCGTATGACTTTGTAATTGATTTATTAAGTAATATACTTGCATACTTTTAAACCAAAGAGCAAACCACAATATTAGTGTGAAAAACATCAGGAATATTTGACTAACTGCCCTTGTCTTCCAGTAAAAGCCTTACCTTTGTTTTAGTTGTTGTTGTTTTTATACGGAGTTTATGGAATCTCAGACTGTCTTTCTATATATCACATGTTTACCAAGTCCACTGGTCCAGTATAAGCTGTGTTTTCATATAACACAATTATCCCATAGGAAGGTTGATAGTACAAGACTACTTTTGTGTCTTGTTTCTGGCTGTTGGTGAACATAGCTGTACACTATAGTACTCTACGGTACAGTTGCTGAGATATTTAAAGAAATATCACTTGTAATTTCATTATGCAGTACCACTTTTCCCATTATAATATATCTTACCAAAAGTGCCTTTTCTAAGCCCAAGCTCATTCCTGATGTTTTTAAGCATTTTATAAGCATTCGTTGGTTCAAGTCGTAGTTCAAACCTTTGTGCCTTTTCTAGTTCTAAATGCAGTCTTTTTATGTCCCAGTAACTAAGCTTCGTGGTTTTAATCATAATTAATAGTTTTCCCTCTTATTATCATGACTTTTCTAGAACTTACTGGAATTGTCTTAGCGAAATACTTCCATCTTTGAGGTAAAAAAAAAAAAACATCCTCTCTCCTGAGGTTGTGAATTTATTGGGCTCATACTAGGAAAGTGGCCATAGAAAAGATACATTTTGTATGGGGTAGTGGAACAGATACAGTTGTAGGGGCAGTGAATATTTAGAGTTGAAGAGAAAAGAAGAAGAAAAAGCTGTAAAAGTGAGCAAGTGAAAAGTAAAATGTTTGGTGGTAATCGTGAAGCTGGAAATATAGGGGCAGTGGGCAAGTTGGGTTTGCATGGCAATAGAAAAAGATGGGACTCTCAGGGCACTGTCTATCTTTCAACTTTTCACAGACCTAAGTTGGGAACTGTCGTTGGTTCTATTCGTCTTGTACCATTATGTGTGTCTGTTATGTTCGTGTGCCATATGACACACTGTAACACATACTCATAAGGTAGATCTCTCTTAGATGTACAGCAGATAGAACAATGGAGTTGTTGACTTTCCTTTGATAGGAAGAGTTAGTTGAATGGTTCTGAATCTAATCATCCCACGCTGTTGTTGGTCTCCGTCTATGGTAGCGTGACAGCGCTCTCGCCCACCCAGTCATGGGTGTCAGTACGTTGTTAAGCTGTAAGGGCAATTGATAAGATGGTCATCCTGAGTCAGGGTCTATTGTAAACTATTGATTCAAACTGATAGTCGTTCTGGTCTTAATTAACTCGTAATGAACATGTCGTTTGTTCTAACCACCCCCATGCTCATGTTCTCTCCTTTCCACCCATGGCCCACCCCGCGCTCCATCCTGTGTGTATCGGATGTGCTCCCCAAAGACTAATATGCGAGTTCTCGGTTTTATTTCACTCGTTCAGCCTACTCATATCGGAAAAATGCTCGTTGTGGCGCACAGTATGTCATAAACTCGCGATCAAAACTGTCGTTTGTTCTAACTGCTCCCATGCTCTTGTTCCTCTCCACCCACGGCTCACGCTTTGGCCCACCCCCGTGCTGTGTGTCCCTGGTGCGCTCCACACAGACTGATGTGCCAGTTCTCGTTCAGCCTGTCCAAGGACTGGGAGCTGCCGCGCCAGATGGACACGTTTAGGCCGTTCAAGGACGGCGTGAAGGACATGCTGGTGAAACACCACCTCTTCTCCTGGGACTTGTGAGCTCTGTGGCCTCTGGCGGAGTCCTGCACCATATACAGACATGTACAGTAGTACATGTAGTACTTAGTGGGGGTAGTAAGTACAGCGTTCCTATAAACTTCGATCCCGGACTAAAGGTGGTAAATACTGTCTTTAAGGCTAGAGTTAATTGGGTTGGTTGCCTAACGTCGAACGTCAGCGCTATATAGGGTATATTGTAGACGGGTCTCAAAACTAACGATATTTTAAGGAAGAGACAATGTGAAGTCACATTATTAAGCCCATCATTAATTGACGTTCAGGGAATAAGACCAGATACTGTCTAAAATGATCTACATGATCTCTTATTGGCTTATTAATCTCTATTTACATGTACATTAATTATGTTTGGCATTCGGGTGATTTAAAACTTGTTTTTAAAGACTGGACTGCCTGGGATTGCAGGCGAAACCAGTTTCTGTATAGCTAGACTGTTCCTGCAGGCTTTTATTCTCAGCTCAGTTCAAATTAAAAGCAAATATATTTTTACGCCTAGATCTGCTATATTTTTTCTCATTGGTGATTTCTGTTGTCCCAGTAATGACATGAATTAGCATTGTATGTAAGGTTTCAAATTTACCTTGCGATTATGGACGCAAATTTCATTTTATAACGTATATATCTAGAATATCGTACGAGTTCGATTGCCAAGCTAAAGGGAATCTAAATCTTGATGTAAGGAGAGGGAAGGTTAAGGGCATCATAAAAAAATTAAATGGGAATGGAATATGTTTTGTGTTTAGATATTAGAATCCGGACGCAAAGATTCTATACAATTTATTCATTTTTTAGTCTAGTCATATTGGCGCTGTGCCACAGCATGTGAAATAGATATAACTTTGAACACATTTGAGTCATGTGACTGTGATGAAAATTATTTTTATTTGCAATCGTAGTCTAATCATTCCCAATTTTTATTTCCTGTCAATTGTGATCGCAAAGATATGTCATTTCTGTACATTGAGGTGATATTTTACATGCAGTTTTTTCCTGTGGACATTTTTTGACAGGTTTTATCTCTACTTTTTGGTTTAAGTTGCCAAGTGACGATCTCATTATATTCTTGGTTCGTTTTCAAAAGGCAGGTCTTTGTAACGCCTGTGTATTATTCGTTCTTTTTTTCAGTTCTCCTAGTCTATATCACACTCTCTTCTTATATTTTACTTCCTCTGCCTTTCTTATCCCTGTCTGCCTGTCTCTGTTAAGTTTTGTCATAACATGTTTATTAGTTTGAGCCTGGATTTACAATGGTACTTTTTTGAAAGGGCGGCAAGACTAGTGTTATCTTTATATAAGAGAATATTCCATGTCAATTATTCCATGTTAAAAAGTCAATGTCCAGTATATTTCCATCGCAACTACATTTCCATGTTAACTATTCCGTACCAGATTCTTTTTTTGTTTTTGTTTTCTTGGTAACTATTCCATGCCACTTGTGAGCTCGATTGAAATATTCCATATAAAAAATTACCCCATGTCAATTATTCCATCTTGACGTAACTATGTATGTAAAATTATACATGTATAACTATATACACACACAAAAACAAGTTAAGTGTATTTGTGACAGATATGTGATACTAAACTAAATGTGACTTTGTGACAAATAGTTATGTGATACTAAATTAGATGTGACAATCCCAACGATGGAACTTCATTGATGCTGTAAAATTTACTACATTGGTTTTTTCTTCGGTTGTTACTGTGAAAAATTTAGTTGAAAATATGAGAAAACATTTTGTGCTGTGGCAATTTATACATTGTATACACTGTACATATTAATTTTGCGTTTTTGTTGTGATTTTGTGCATCTCATATTGTTGCAGAGTTTATTTTTCCCTCTATATATCATGGGGAATGAGAAATCAATGAAATTTCAAGACTTCAATTACTGTTTGCGGCTTTGATTTCGTCAATGTTTATGTATTTATGTTAACAATGAAATTAACAGAGTCAGTTTTTTTTTCTGTTGTTTTTGTCTGCGTTTTTTTTCCAAAATGACACGTTTTGATATATTTACCTAATCTATCATGACCATTTAAGCATGCCTTCTTTTTCAGCGGGTTTTGGGTTGTTAATTATGATTTTACAAAAAAAAATATTTGCCAATATCGTTGACAGTTTTTTTTTAAATATTTTTTGTATTTATTTTACACTTTCAAGTATTGATCGAAAACATAACTCGCTTTCCTAAGATTAATTATCATTCATTTTATTTTTTACTCATTGAATCTTCTTTTCTTCATTGATTTTAATGATCCATGATTGTATCGTTTAATGAGGCAGCGAAATCATTATACATTGACTATGAATGAGTACTTTTGTCATCATCATTAACTTGACTACTTCCATTTTTTTATGTTGTTATCGTATTTTATTTTCTATAGTTTTATATAAGTAATACTATTTTAGCAGCAGCGTCTTGTACATTTATTTAATGTGTTTTATTAAAATTTTAAAATATTTTTCGTTTATGTTTGTCCGGTGGTTGCATCTTTTAATTTAACATGTATAACTAATCATTTCAAGTATTCTAACCAATGTTTTTGGGAGTGATTGCCCAATTCTTGTCATACTTATAGAAACCCCATCATATAAGAGTGTGGGGACATGCAACAGTTGTCATATATCTATAGTCGTAAAGGATTTTCCTTGCGAACTTTGGTGAACCCTCTCCTTCGAAGAAGTCACAGCTAGGGGAAACGGGTTTTTCCTTGTTAGTAAATACTTTTTTTCCCGCAATGTTCTGATCACATGCATGTGTTTCACTGACCAAATCTAGATGTATGGGAATTATCCTTGATTTCCTTTTCTCACCTGGAGTTGTGAACTAGCACAGCCCCGGGTTAAGGGAAGGATAGCTAGCGATAGGCCCATAGTTCAGTGCCGTAATGGAAAACGGTGCATCGTTTCACACACAGTTCCATGTACTTCAGTAGCGCGAATCTTGGTCACTTTTTATGTGAGCGGATGCGCTAAACACTCTTTTCAGTTGGGGACGACCGGTTAACGCACAATTCAAACCGGAGCAAATGCCAAATTTAGCCACTGGCCATATAGGACATCGCTCTGACTTGCCAGCGGGAACTTGGGTTCAGGAGTAGTTGACCGGAAAGGGAACGATACTCTCAGTTACCGACACCTAGATCTTTGTGTGGGCGGATCCGGGCCAAAGTTAATTAAACGCCAGATTTGGCAGCATATCGGTGTCAAACAGGGAAAGTTAAGCGAAGAGAGATAATTGTTTTTGGCGCTTTTTTATGTTTTGAAAAGTTTAATTATCTGAGTTAAGTTATTATGTGACCGACTGAGACAGGAGTTATGGCATCCCCGCCCTGTCTCGTGTGTGACAGCACATAACATTGTTAAACGTCAGTCTTGGAGCCCGTTCACAATATACCCTAAATAGTGCTGATGTTGGACGTTAAACCAACTCAACAACTCCCTTTTCTCCCCGATTACGACGTTATTCATGTAGTGCTGACGTTGGACGTTAAGCAACCAACTCAACTCAACTCGTTGGGTCGCTCTCTCTCAAAACCCATGATAACGCCCCCACAACCTCTTTTTTCCCTAGCTGCCCCTAAAAACTTCTAAGTAATCTCGTGTTGTTGTTTTTGTTTTTTGTTTTTTGAATATTTCTATGAATGCCGTTTTGTTGGATGTGTTAGTAATGTTGTCTATCATATTCGTGGAAATTTGTTCTGTGCTGCAATGAAAAATCAGAATTTACGCAATTGAGTATTATTTTATGTACCGGTATATATAATTATAACAATAAAAGTATTGGTCACAACCTTTAGTTTTAATTAACAGTGAGTTTTTAATAAGTCCACCTTAGTACTTTGCGTGTACATTTTAATTGCAAACTATTAAGTTAACTATCTGTTTTATTTTTAGATTCACTAAGTATAGTATTTTTTTATGGAATATTTTTCTCTCTCTCTCTCTCTCTCTCTCTCTCTCTCTCTCTCTCTCTCTCTCTCTCTCTCTCTCTCTCTCTATCTGTCTGTCTTTCGGTATAACAGTTATGTATTGTCCGTGAGTGTAAATTTGTGATTTACTTATACATTGTATAAAACATTACATTTTGTTCATGACCTGTGACTATTTGAAATAACTGTTGTATTGACCTGTATTACCAATAATTATGATCGCCTCTACACTCGCCAAAGCTTAAGCCAAGACACTTGATAGAATTTCATAGTGTGGGACTAAACTGTTTTAATCTAAAGAAAGAGTTGAGTTAATCCAGTTCCAAATTATTTTAACAAAGAAATAGGAATCTAGTATGCGACAACCATGGTTTTGGTGTTGAACTGTAAACCAGAGTTGATTTAATGATATAGTGGCTTTCTGTGGATTACCGTGTAAAAAATGTACAATGTGTGGTGGTAGATTCAACTACATGATTGTATTATGGAGACATACCACCGTCTGCCCATAGAAGGGGGCGAACTGGCTCAAGTGTGACCGGCCGAGACAGAGGTTCCGGTCTCCCCGCCCTGTATCGTGTGTGGTCGCACGTAAAATTGTCAGTCGTCAGTCTTGGGGCCCGTCCATAATAGAGCCTACATAGTGTTGACGTTGGACGTTAAGCAACAAAAGTCTGTCCATTAGTAGCAGTTAAAATCTCTAATGTCTTGACGAAAGATTTGCCTAGTGGAGAGGTGATCTCTGTACATAGACCCAAATCTGAAAAAATACCCTAAAAAGAAATAACAATAATCTCTGTACATACTCCTACAACTGAAACCACTTGTACATGTATTAATCTCAAGATGCCTGTTGTCTTGTGCTTGTGAAGTGCCAATACAGTGTACATAATTATATCTCAACAATATTGGCTGTTCTTTGTGCTTTCTCTAATTCCTTGACTCTTTGTAGATCTCTAGGCCCATTCCTGAAGAAAAGGTCAAGTGATTGAAGTAAACAATTAATTGCACGGCGCATGAGGGGTTAACGTGATCTATTTCATTTAATTTTTCTTTTTAAAGAAAAAAAATTATACCGAAATGATACTTAGAAATAACTTTTGGAATAGACTGTGAGCTCACTATAGACGAGCCAAATAGTTTTATCCCATGACAATTCGTGGGCTGAGAACGAACCTAGTCTTTCTCCAGTTTTAATGTGATGAAAAGAGATAACAGTTTTGAGATGTTATCTGTAACACACTCGTACATGTACATACACACATTTTGGCATTGGTTTGTTTCTTTTGTGATTTGTTTTGTTTCGTGTTTTTGTTTCCATGACGATGGTGGTTTTTAAAAAATAGATGTGTGGGCATAGCCTTTATGCCTTCGGAAATTTTACCCATTCAATTTTCTGGTAAGCCAGTATTACTATTAGTAAAATGTACAGAATCAGTTAATTCTGTGCTCAGGATTTAACGCACTGATTTACTAATTCACTGTCACGACCTGTACCAAATGAGGGTTAGACCCTCAGCCATAGTCCATAGCCTCGGCTTTACCCTTTTAAATTGAGTCAGAGCTGACATATCCTATTCCTATCCTACACCCACACATCATGTTTTACAGGTTCAATGCCACAGGACCAAAGTAGTGACTTAATTAAACAAATTGTTCCATGACATTAACAAGTAATAAATTTTTTTTTAATTAGAGTCTTAATAAGGACAAAATAATACTACGTACAAGCCCACTAGACTAATGCTATTTATGTAAACTGTCCTGAATGTATCTAATATTTTAATGATTTGGTTCAAAATGCAAATGTTTATTTCGGTGACGCTGCTTTTTAATGTTATTCTCGGAAACCTCTAGACAGACCGTTGTTATTCTGGTGTTATCAGATTTAAACTAACCCGTCTTTACCCTATGTAGCTGTTGTCATGGTGATGAGTTGATGAAAATATTTAAAATTAAAAAGAAATTCAAGAAAGAATTGTTCTGGTAATAAAATTATCTTTTGATGTAGCTCTCATTCTCAAGAGTTGGTGTTCCCGTTTTTTTTAAACTTGTCGTGGCTGTTTGTTTGTAACCAAATGTACATTATACAATGTACATGTTTTTGTACGTTCTTTAAAGAGTCTACGTTTTGTTTTCTTTAATATTTTACCACCATGGTTGTTTCTGTGTCTGTTAAAGATGTACTTTTTTCTCTTATTGTATTTTTTCCTTATGCTTTTCCTTACTGTTTACTTCATTCTATTTTAACCAGATAAAAAGTGTAAAACGGACGCCATAAGTACGAAACGAGAGCGTTTTCAATGTTTTGAACTGCCAAGATGATTTCATTAAATCGGATATATAGATTTGAGATTATATTAAAAACTTAATTTAAAAAGACAACAAAAACAAAACAAAGCTCATCCAAAGGTCCACCGAGTGCTGGGAGGCGATCACCTTAAACTAAGATGAATAATGTATTACTGTATTTCAGTTTTGTAACGAACGAGTAGGCAAAGAAAAATTCATATCTCAGTAAAGATTAGTTAAAGTTAAAGATGAATGGGAAAGAACCGCCCAGCGTGGGAGTGACTGGCGTCAGTAAGGTAATATGATAAAAAGCTGCTGTTTTTGACTCTTCACGTTTTAAGAAAGGGGTAACTATAATCTTAAGCTTTTTTGAAAACGTAACCCCCCCCCCCTTTATTACACAATCGTGTTTCCTTATCTCTTAACACTATCCGTACTACAGGCAAACGTGAAATATAGAAGGGAAATTAAAAGATATAAAATATGTGTCTTGGATGTTAGACTATAATTATTCGAACGGCCGTAAAAGTATTTTGCCTCATGTTGAAATAATCGATATTGTGAAAACTATATGCTTGCATATATTCTGGGTTGTACCAAAAAATGAATAATTCATAAAAACTGTTTCATTGAATATGCGTTTAATTTCATTTACTGTAACGTAATTCTAAGATTTATTTTTAACATTGTTTGAGACCATTTAGTAATCACATACATGTACCAGGATAACATCTCATTATCTTTTAGAATGTTAACTTATTTGTTTTTGACTGCATCAGTAAATCGAGTGTAACTGTTAGTAAATTTCACATGCGCCATAAAAAGAAAGGCCGAGTAATACATAGTATTATAATAAACAGGCCAACGTACACTTTTTAATCATAACTCAAAATCACGTTCCATCGTAAAGTATCACAGAAAAGTTTAAAATGATCAGTATCACATTTGAAGATTTACAAAACTAACGAATGTTATCTTTTTAATTCACATTATTATACATGTACATTGTTTACTATAATTGAACGCATTTACATAAGTCGGTGTTTAAAAGGAAATCTATTAATGTAAAACTATATTTTTACCTTACGTTAAAAGACTGTTGAGGCCGACTAAAATGAATAATATAAATCGTAATTTATTTTTATCTTAATTTTAAAGACTATTGATGCCGATTAAAATAATATTATCCAAAACGCTATTTATAAAGTCAAAAAAGGTCGATGTTGAATTTTCCACTTGTGACAAGTGTTGCACTAATGAAAAAAAAATTTTTTTATTTCAACGTCTACGTTTTTTGTACACACTAGGCTATTACAACTACAATAAGTATCAATTACATTGAAGGCTCCCTTTGTTAAAGAAATAGGTGCTTAAGTTTAAATATTATAAAAATCCCAGTTGTCATTCATGAAGGGATTAATTAATAATAATAAAAAGTATATTTCTTGAAATTAAATTCAAGGGCTGTAAGTATAATATCGCGGTACGCGTCGTAAGCCTTTTTTTATTGCATATTCTTAGTTTTACTACGAGTCGTAAGGCTTCTATGTCGCGTTATTCGTCTTACGGCGAGTCTCAAGCCTTCTTTGGCGCATATTCTTAGTCTTACGACGCGTCCTCAGCCTTTTTTTCTATCGCATATTCTTAGTTTTACTACGAGTCTTAATCCTTCTTTGTCACATATTCTTAGTAGTACGACGCGTCGTAATCCTTCTTTGTCGCGTATTCTTAGTCTTACGATGAGTCGTAAGCTACCGCAACGTCGTACATATGGCCCTGGATATTCGAGAGAAATCTAGGAAAATAATTATGTGTGAAAATCCTGCGGTAAGACCTTTTTATGGTGCACTGTGTATATTTTCTACTGTTCACGCTGCGTACTATTTAAGTTTTAAAAAAATTAATTGAAAGTTTAATCGATTTATACATATTTAGCTACGTGACATTGAATGACTACTTGCCGATGCTAGAAGATTAGTCACCACAATAACATTGTAATTTACATCTAGTTATGCAGCGTAATTCAATGTTAGTAGATCACCAACATTAAGCTAAATCTGCAGTTTGAAAAGCTTTTTAACCAACCTGAATAGGAAAGGAGCAATATGCAGCGATCAATGACTAAGACTAGCTACAAAGAAGATAACTGAAAACATCACTTATGTCAACTTCCAAGTTATTTTTTGGTTCCATTAGACCGTAACCAAAAGTATACAACTGTTACTAAAACTAAATGAAATAACGGATTTAAGAAGGTTGCAGCAAGAAAAAAGACCCAGGAAAGTTGAAATCGACTCAAGACCAAGAGACGTCATTGACTTGTACTATGTAGGCGGCACCATACCTTTTGTCGCCTACTTTTCAAACAAAGAACATTGACCAAAAACAGAAAGCTAAATACACAAATGCAGTTTGAAAAACTGAAACAATACGACGACGAAGTGAGGTATGAGTTCATTTTTACTCCCTAGTTAGCTTTATGTCCAAGAGGTTTCCCAAAAAAACTCATAATCATATTCATAAATATTCGGAGGCACCAGCTTAGAATTAGATTCGACCCTCGGACCACTTGCTCATGAGCCCAGAGCACTGTCAACTGAGGTATCTACCCGTGTCCCTCTAGAACTTGTCCTAGTCAGTCATGATATAGCGCCCCCGTCGTGTACACGTACGTATTCGTTACTTCCACTTTCTCCTCTTGTAGGTTTTCCTGCACCTCCGTCGCTCTGCCCGGCTTGCCGCCATGAGCTCACAACTGCGCATGCGTCGAAGAACTGAATCTTCCGCCTCGCAGCATTTCTCGAACTGTTTTGGCTGGGCTGCTGAGCATTTGGCCACTTTCTCCGACAGTCTGCTTTTGTAGATATAGCCGGTCCATTCCTTGGACTGAGACTGGGAGGCAGGTTGCTGGGACATCCACAGAGTGCTGTGGAACTTGCGCAGCATGGCCAGAATAGTGATATCGCAGTTCATCTGTTTGTGCGCAGCTCGCTGCCCTACTTGGCAACATCGTCGCGGGCTAGGCCGGAACTTGCCAGAGACGTGTCGCGTTCTATACACAGTTCTGCTGTTACTTTTTCCGCTTCCGGGGCGCCAGAAGTCCTTCCCTTCATCCTGTAGAGTGTCAGAGTCAGAGTAATCAGTGGTCGTTTCCGGGTAGATCGCCAGTCGACGGTATGGTCGCAAGATGACTGACTCTGGTGTGTAGAAAAAAAAAGACGATAGAAGGTAATGATATGTATAAAAGTAGTATAATGTAATCATAACTAAAATAAAAGAATACAAAATCAATTTACAGCAAGACAGCGGCACCACCACCAATAAAAACAGTAATAATAATAATAATAATAATAATAATAATAATAATAATAATAATAATAATAATAATAATAATAATAATAATAATA